>JALCCF010000049.1:0-165793 GCA_023212605.1 Moesziomyces parantarcticus | reverse complement strand
CCTAACCCTAACCCTAACCCTAACCCTAACCCTAACCCTAACCCTAACCCTAACCCTAACCCTAACCCTAACCCTAGACGCCTGCGTAGACGGCGCGAGCGATATCGACGTCGTCCGCCGTCACTGTGCTGTTTTGCTCCGGAAGGCTGCTTGTCTGACTGCCGGCGGCCAGCTGTCGGCGGCCAAATCCGAAGCCCAGGGATGAGGATGTTTCGGCGGCACAGTAGTAGTCCATACCCACGGTCGAGTTCAGATTGAATTGGTTCATGCAGACGTCGGTCCTCGAGATCACGCCGTCAGTGCGGCCGTCGAGTGGGTCGCAGGCTTCGATTGTCGCGTTGACGATCTTTTGAAGCGCGCAAGGCGGGGGGAAGTAGCCGCGCTGCTGCTCGATCGCTGCAGGATAAAGATGGAGAATCTGCTGTTGACCTTGTCGGAAAGCAGGGGCACCAGCCACGACGCCATCGTACAGGTCGCCCCAGCGCTGTACCTGGCTCATGGCCTCCCGACCGCCGTCCGAACATCCCGAGAAGTAGGTCCAGACTTTGCTGGCGTCCGTTTCGCCGGCGTACAAAGCGGGAAGCAGCTGCTTGGCGATTCCAAGTCATTTCGCCAAGGGCCTGATACGAGAACATGCGCACTGAGTCCCAGTCGAGTGTTCCATTGGCCAAGAGGACGACTTCATCGAGGGAGTTCTCGAACGCATTGTAGCCAGCGTCAGTGACGGCGGACGCAGCACCGTAAGCGAGACCGCCGGTTGCATCACTGGAGAGGCTGTAGCCGCCTCCACCGCCGACGTAGAAGCGGTTCTTGTACTCGGAAGGCGCGGGAAGGGCAAATCGAAGCTGGATGGCGCGATCTTCGATGCCGGCGTGGACGTAGTTGATCGTGAAGTTGCAATAGCTGTAGATTGCGGAAGAGGCTGTCATGCTGGGTCCTGCCGCTGTGTCAGCGCCGGCAGACGTGTTGGTGACTTGAGCAGTGAGGCTGTCCGGAAGAAAGTTGATGCCAAGGAGCGTGCCATTCGCTGGAAGTGCATCGCGCAGATTGTCGGCCTTGCAGAGCTCCGCCAGGGTGGTGTTTGCGGCCCCAGTCGATCGGGCATGGAGAAGTAGGATGAATAAAAGGCTCTGAGAAGCGAGAAACAGCATGGTCCTTCCTTCTACGGGAGCTGCTTGTCGGCTTTGTGAAACGTCGTCCTGCTAATTGGAAGAAGATGAGGTCTAGATTGAGCTTTGCAGCATGAAGGATGCAGACCTTGACAAGTCCACGCTACTGACGAGTCTGGGTATTTATGCTTGGAGATCCTTTCATCCCGACAGACACTCCTGGTTCTCAGGGAGCAGCAGCCACCCCACCATGAAGTGCTCCATGGTTCCATTAGTGCCACTCCATACGGGTGCTCTGACGGGATGCTGGCGAACTGGATCGTCCCGCCTACCGGCCATCGTGCCAGCCAAACTTGACTATGCGTCTGCCACAAGCTAACGCGAGGAGGGTGGACGTCATGATACAAGGCGGTGGTAGTCGGGCGCTGTCACAGTGAGACAGTGTCTGCATCCGAAAGTGTGGCGGTGACGGCGGTGATCCACGGCACGCTGGTCAAGCATGCGGTCGGGGCCAAGAACCGGCCTTTCTTCCGAATTCGCCTCCGAACCCACGTGGAAGCTGCATGCAGTTTTGTGACGGCACGCGTCACACAGCCCGGCGCATGGTCTCTCAACCGCGAACCTCGTGATAACACGGCACGAAGATCTGGAGCAATAGACGATTCGCAGAGTACTGAACCGGAAGCTGCTATTGCCTTCGGAGCACAGCCTGTTCTTCCGGACTCACCACAAACATGTCGGGGTTCCGGAAGACGCTTGTGCAGGAGCGGTCATTGGGTATCCCACCGAATGTGGCTCTGCTCCCTCTGCATGATGCTCGTCAAGATGAGATTCCATCGTGGCCGAACACACTAGCACCATCAGAGTCCAGGCGAGATCCATTGCGTATCTTTCGATCACATGGGGGGGGGGGGGGGGGACCGCCACGATCGAGAAGCGCATTCGCTGCCGTGTTCGCAAACGAAACCAGCCATTGTGTTGAAATCTTCATGTAGAGCGAACAGACGGACCTTGAGATTCATGATCGTAGACAGCGGCAGCGCGGCTCTTCGTCGGTATCGCTGGGGTCCCTGACCGCCCAAGTTGGAGGATCAAACCAATGACATGGGTCGCGTGCCGTGAGTCCGAGGTTCGTTGAGCGCGTTTGTTCCGACCAGTGTCATTGGGTGATGATGGTTTTTCAGTTCGCCCGCAACCGCACGCCCATTTGCAACCTCTCCTGCTGCTGATGCTGATGCTGATGCTGCTGCTGCTGATGATGATGATTGTCTAGTGGCGAAGAACAGAGGATGAGGGACGCGCTGCTTTGCTGCGGTGGCTTTGCTGCGGTGGCGACTCTGCGGTGGCGACTCTGCATTTTTGCTCAATATTTCTTCGACGCGCAAAGGTTTCTCTGCATTTTTCGTTGCCCACAGCGGACGGCGACGGCGGCGCGTGCTTTGCGGATGCACGCCCTGCTGTCAACCGCGCTAAAGGTGAAACACTGTTATTCAGCGCCCGCGACCCGCATGTCTTGGCCACGATCTACTCTGTCCGCCTCGATGCTGACCATGCCGGCGCAAAGACCGCCAACGCCGGTCATTGGTCAGGTAGTCGCCGGCCATTCCGGCGTACATGCGGCAGGATGTGGGGTCAAGTGGGTCCAAGCAACAACTTTCCCCGCTACAGCAAGGAGCAGCGATGTCGGAATAGACAGGGTAGAGCTGGTGCGAACATGTCCGTGTTACTGTCTCCACGGTCGTCGTACGAGGGGCAGCATTGACTAGGTCCTTGTAGACCAGACCGGTGTGCGCGATTTGCCGGCGGCCACACCAACCCTGCCTTTCCAAATGGGGCTAGCGCCGATTTTTGACGCCCAGCTGTCCGGCTGCGATGTGCATCGACACCAAACTCTGCATCCAATCACACGCGAGCAGGGGCGCGCTTAGCCGAGGTCGATTGGCGACCCTTCAAATGACATTCAACCTAACGGTCCAGCGCGGCATCCACGAGGTTGTCTCAGTGCTGGCAAAGTCGAGTGCCAGCTTGGAACTAGCTCAAGACTCAAAAGATGTATGTATTGACTCCATTGCAAGCTGTCGCTGACGAAATGGCATGCCCGGCGACACCAGGAAGTTGGACTTTGCATTGCCGTGAAGGCATGAAAGCAGGAGAAGGCCGGCTTCTAGAAGCGAGCCGCTCCAACCCCGCAAAATCGAAGCCGTGTGAGCCGGCAACTATCCCGCTCGGCAATCCAATGCCCGCTCCAGGGGTCTGCGCTGGAGCAATCTGATCCAGTCGTGCTTTGTACCCGAACAAAAGCTGCATCTTCACACCGGCGACCCCACCCCGCAATCCTAGTCGTGCCACATGGCACTATGGAACACAGATGTGTCACTTCCGCAGAGGCGTGTCACGACTATCGGCGATTGGCGCGCATCTGCGCCTAGTTTCAGCGGATTCGATGGCGCGCATGAAGCTGCGCAACCTGCCGGCGACATGCAACCGCTTCGTTGCATACAGCGAGCCAGCTCGTGGTAACCTTCTTTGCCTCGCCATTGTCTCGCCACTGCTCGGGCGTGCGAATGGTTGCCTGCACGTGGCGTCCGCCGGCAACGAAGTACTACCGGCACCGGCAATGTTCTCAGCTTCATACTCGTAGCGAGGTGGATCACGAGACCTATGGCGTGCGCTGTCACCGGCGACGGCGAGGCTCAACTCTTTGCTCGACTCCGGTCCAATCTGGTCGGACCCGTCGCTTGCAGCAAAGGCTTCAGATCCCGTTTGAGGGTTTGAGCAGCATGTCGGAAGCTATAAGTAGACCCTGCTCCGGTCGTCAAAGAACGAAGAATGCACACCATCGAGCCCATCGACACAGACACACCTCCGAACACTCGCTCCCACACTCAATTCCGCTGAAGATCTTCCATCATGAAGCTTTCCACTCTTCTCGCCTTCGTCAGCGTCGCAGGTGTCGCTGTTTCCAGCCCGATCGCGCCTGCCACCGAGGCTAACGAGCACGCTGCCGGCCTCGCCAAGCGCCAGTCCATCAACTACGTCCAGAACTACAACGGCAACTACGCCAACTTCAAGTACAACGAAGGTGCTGGCACGTACTCTGGTAGCTGGAACAACCCCGGCGACTTTGTCGTCGGTCTTGGCTGGAGCCAGGGTACGTCTTCCCGTACGATCAACTTCAGCGGCTCATACTCGAGCAACCAAGGCTCGTACTACGCCGTCTATGGCTGGCTCAACAACCCCTTGACCGAGTACTATGTCGTTGAGAACTACAGCTACGACCCGTGCACCGCCAGCAACACTCAGCAGGTGGGCACCGTCTACTCGGACGGATCGAGCTACAAGATCTGCAAGCACACGCAGTACAACCAGCCCTCCATTCAGGGTACCAAGACCTTTGGCCAGTACTTCTCCGTTCGTCAGAGCAAGCGCAGCTCGGGCAGCGTCACGCTCGCCAACCACTTCAATGCCTGGAAGCAGTACGGCTTCGCCAACGGTGCTGCTAACCCGGATTTCAACTACCAGGTCTTCGCCACCGAGGCCTTTTCTGGCTCGGGTTCGGTCAACGTCCAGGTGAGCGGATAAAGTAGTCTTTACCGTCCATCGACGGCAGCGTCTAGCGCCTAGCTCGTGGATGTGCGATCGCAGCCAATGCCCTGGAACCCACCTCTACCTCTCCTCCCTACCTGCCCCATGTGAGGAATGGAATCGCGAATGGAATTGTGCCGGACTGTCGACAAATGTATGACTGGACTGAGTGTAGTCTGCGAACTGGAGGCCTCGTCTATTTTGAAGATTTGGCAGAACAACGTCTTGTCAGAATCTCACTGCCTTCGGTAGGTCGGTTACAGCGATTGCGGCCGAGACGAGCCTGCCTGCAGACTCAAGCTGCCGCACTCGCATTCGCCGAGGTGTGTCGGTCGCAATTGTCGTGTTGAATTCGAGCTGACTGTCTACGTTGGCCATCCTCTAATCTTTACGGCAGTGTCAGCCAAATTCCGTTGCATCTCTTGTTGCGGTACCTATCATATCAGATGAGTGTAGTTGTACGGTATTGATCTGCCGGGCGCACAAGGCGCTTTTGAGCGTCGCGTTAGCAACGGCTACAGGCCTCGGAAGCTCAGCACGCTCACACTGAGTAGATTAGAATAAGATCGCTCTCGAGAAGACAATTGAGCACGCCATTGGAGCGGAACAGTTCATGTGACAGCTGCATGGCATCCTTGGCAGCTGTCAACCGCCGTCATTACCAAGTACATGCGTGGCCGCGAAACGGAATGCCCACCGATTCATCTCGACACCACTTCATCAGTCGCCCCCAAGAACGACTCACTCCTGCCCCCTCTGCATTTGCTTGAGCGAGTTAGGGGTATTCCGCCAGACCGCTTACTTATCTCACAACTTTGCATCATTACTGTATTCGCATCAGACCGAGTTCGTGTTGTAGATGCACCCACGCATATCCGTACGATCATATGAAAGGACACTTGAGTACGGCTTCATGAACATTGTCGAGGTCGGTAGGGGCGCTCTGGGAGCCCACAAAGACTTTCGTGAGACATCCGTGTGGCTTTAAGTCGTGTCATTTCATCCTCAAAGGCCAAGGCGGCTGGTCTGCGCAGCTGTGCGGTTGGCTTATGGCTACGTCCGGCTACAAATACCAACCCTTCTTGCCGCCTTGTGCTTTCAAGACCAACGGTAGTATTCTGCCCGAGCATTCTGAGCCTCTTCAACGTTCTCTCCTCAATGTGGCTGCTCTCCATCATGGCCACTCTCATCTACACGGTCGTGTTGGCGGTGGCATCTTCCGACAGCAACGTAAAGCACAACCACGCTCTGTTCAACGGCATCCTGCCGCCCCCTTCGGTCTTCGGTCTGCACGGCTATGTACCTCTCAGCAAAGTGGGATACGATGCTCCTGAGGACATCAAGATCTATCCCGACTTGGCCAAAGCAGATGGCACCGGACCGCACGTCGACTTCGCCTGGATGAGACATGGTATTCCGAGCTACCTGGCGAAGAACCTCAGCGAAGAGGCTCTTGTGAAAAACTATTTCAGGATCGTTGTGGTGGACGGTACCGCAAGTGTTCAGCTGGATGCTTCGGTGTCCGCGCAGAACGACGACTCTGCCCATTTGAACCAAATGGACTTGAAGGTGATGCCGGAACGAGACTGCCTTGATGTCCCTCCGTTGCCACAAGGAGCTGCAACCGCTGTGTGCCACAATAATCACGGCGCTCTTCTGCGGGATTGCGACTCGCTTTACTGGGCTATGACCAACGAATTCTGTCGCGACTGGGAGGAAGGAGATCGAATCTTTCGGCTTTATCGATCGTGTGGGATAGTCGCGAAGAGAGCCAGGCTGGCTGCCACCTGCTTTAGCGACCGCGAAGCCGCTTCATATGCGCTGCCGATCATCTATCAATGTTGGGGAACTCAGACCAGGTGTACTATTTGGAGGAGCGGCGTGATTCAGGGAAACAACTACGCTCCCAAGTCTTGTGTCTGTAACAACGAGAGCATCGGGGCTTGTTAGCCGATGCCGAGGCGGCAACGACTTTTCGAGTCGAGACGCCACTCGGTTTGACAATTCTCATCCCTCAGCAGCTCGGACGAGAAGGGGGAGGTCCGTCCTTGTCACAAGCATGCGACACGAAGTCGATAGCACGTCTTGGTGTCTTTTTTGGCCGCCTATCTCACTCGCCTGAGGGCAGCCTGCCGTCATGGCTCGCAATCACGAAGC
Organism: Moesziomyces parantarcticus; assembly: GCA_023212605.1. Taxonomy (NCBI): domain Eukaryota; kingdom Fungi; phylum Basidiomycota; class Ustilaginomycetes; order Ustilaginales; family Ustilaginaceae; genus Moesziomyces; species Moesziomyces parantarcticus. The sequence goes on along the minus strand of JALCCF010000049.1, from coordinate 158,942 downwards.
AGCTTCATGCAGCTCCATTGATGACACGAGTTATTCCCGAAAGACGCCGTGAAATTGTCTGCTTGCGTGAGAATGGACGGAAGTGCTGCTTGAATGGAACGGATGCTGACTGCGTGGAGTCGCGCGCCGACCTGCGCTTGCCTTGAGCATGTACTGCACTTTGCCAGAGCAATGCTACGTGAAAATGCTTGAGATCTGTACAAGCGGTGTCGAGCATCTGCGCTTCGTGGGCCTCGTTCCTCAGGCTATGGTGGCCGGCCTTGTCTTCTCAGTTCGGATGACAAGGTGCGGCAACAGAGTGTGGCGTTGTAGAAAGAGCCATGCAATGCAGATCTATTTCTTGAGTTTTGGGGTCCTCTTTTTTAATATTATTTTCTTTGCGATTTTAAAGATATGTTGGTGGCCACAACAGCATTGCCGCGGCTTTGCGGGACTTCGCCTCCACTTCCGTTGGAAGATCGATGCAGGATCAATGCGTCGCTGCTGCCGCTGCTGCGGTTACCAGGTGCTCCGTTGGGTCCAAGGCCGGCTCGCGGCCCTCGCTAGCCATTCGGCCCCTACCGCTAGTCATTGCTGCGACATCCATGGTTGCGCCTATAAAGGCATGGCCCGGCATGGCACATTTGTTGGCAAAGGCTGTGATCCTCGCATCTAGGTCGCACCATACGATCGCGCATCTCCACCTTACTTGACACATTGCATCTGCTCCGAAAGAGACCGGCGCCTCGCCATGCTGCCCGAATCGATCCAGACCCCCTTCGGCTATGCCTTGGCCCCATTACAGCTCGCAGCTGCACGCGAGCATACCGTCAAGCTCAGCGAGAAGCACGCTAATCGCAAACGCGCCAGCCTTGATCATCTTCAGCCTTGCTACCTCGAGGGAGGCTACAAGCCCCGAGGCTGGCACCGAAGCATCCACCTCGTGCCAGCCGCTACGCCAAGGAGCTCCTACTCGCGCCCTCTTGCCGGAGGCGATCCACTGCCAGAGCTGACATCGGAGACCTACAATGAGCTGGTCCGCGATCCCAAGCAGGCCGACAAGGTTCCTTTCTTCCAGGATCACGTGCTTCCGCAATCAGGGCTCTTCCGAATCGGAGAGCTCAGCAGCACAGAAAGTGTATCGACAGCTGAGCCTTCTACACTCGTGTGGGAGCGACTTGTCCCACACCAGCCATCAAAGCGTACCGATGCCAAGATCATCGTGGCTGCTCACGGCCTTGGTTTTTGCAAAGAGACTTTCCTGCCCCTCTTGGACGGACTGGTAGCACCTGGCCGCGGAGACCATGGCATTGCCGAAATTTGGATGGTCGATGCATTGGGTCATGGCATGACAGCCATCTACAACTCTTCGAGCATTCGATGCCTTGATGCAGGCGAGCTCCTCTCGGCTCAGCACCGCATAGTCGATTCAAACGATTATGCCCGCGACCTGCTCCAATTCCTGACATGCTATCTGCCCACTGCGCTCGACCTCACCGAGGCGGGCGATCAACTCCCGACGGTTCTCCCGTACTCTGCACCTCGCTTGCCGCGACGCCAGCTGGTCGGCCTCGGCCATTCTTTCGGAGGCACCTCGTTGCTGCAGGTCTGCGTCCACCTGCCAGAGCTGTTTGAATCGCAGTGTGTCGTCGAGCCGATTCTGGTACGAGTCGAAATGGCGAAGGCAGCCCGACGCATCCCTCTGGCCAGACTCACACTTATGAAACCCGACGAATGGCCTAGCCGCTCTGCTGCATGCGCGTCGTTTGCCACGGATCGCATGCTTTCCGCCTGGGATGCGCGCGTGCGGTCTGCCTTCACCGCTGGGGCACTCTATCCGGTCACGTCCGCTGGAGCAGAAGCCGACAAAGATAGAGTCCAGCGTTGCTGCAATCGTGTTTGCGAGGCGCTCTGTCTGCGGGGCAACCGTCCAGGACTCCAGCTGGCAACGCAAACGTTGCGACACATTCCCCACGAGGTCAAGGTGCTCTACATTTCGTGCGCTAAACCGCTGCTTCTTCCCCTCGCAGAAGTTGAGACTACAGCCAGGAGGAACATCTCCAACCTCGTCTTCGAGACTCATGCCGGTAGTCACAGTCTGCCACTAGAATCTCCCAACGCGATTGCTGACTCCATCAGCCGATCGCTCCTTTCCAACAGTGCAAGGCACAATCACGACAGTCGAAGCAAGCTGTAGTCCGACAGTCGAAGCAAGTTGTAGTCGAGCTCTTCCTCTGGGCCGCTCGCTGCAAGCCGAATATTTGTAGACCGACGAGCGCAGAACGCCATAGTGCCAGCCGGGGATGCCCGTATCTTGCTCGATCTTTTCGTTGAATGGCAGCTCGACGCGCTGCTTGCCCTTGTTGTTGTAGAAGTGCGTGACGGTGAAGGCGCCAACGTTGTCCACGCCGATGCCGTACGAGCGCAGCACGCAGAGCACAGGGACGCTGAGCAGCACGGCCCGGCCAATGGGACGACACTCGTGCTGGCGCTCGTAGACACGCACGTCGAAGCCGTGGCTGATGAGTGCGAGCGCAGTCGAGATCGCACCCGGGCCCCCACCTGCAATGACAACGCGCTTTCCTGGACGCCAGCTGTTCGTCATCTCGTGTGTTTGGCCCAAAAAATGTTTGTTCAGAAGGCTGCGATGATGAGGCTTGGACAGAAAGACAGACGATGGCCGAATCTGCTGTCAGCACCGCGCGGGACTTTATAGGTTCTCTCGTGTAAGTGAGGACATAGCCTTACCCCACATTTTGACACCACGGATCAGAGCTGTGTGCCAAGTCTGCACTTGATCCCCTCAGCGAGTGGGGTGGTCAGTCAGAGCAAGATGCCGAAGGAAGATGCCGAAGCGAAGTACCGAAAGCTAGGAGCCGGGCTCAGATGCCGAAGCCGGTGGGACGAAAGCCAAGCGTTTGATCCGTCCACGTTTGCGGAGACCCCCTGCTCGAGGCTGGGGTCGGAGTGTGCTCGGCATCTCGATTTTGACGTGTGGGGTAGACTTGGACCCTTTTCCCCCACCCCGGCCGAACAAAAGCTTCAAGACGCGTCGAACCCTCACATCGGGAGATGAGCTATGCTCGCTTCGTAGGCGTGCCAGTGTCCAGAAGCGGCCACGCTGAACACCACAGCGCTCACGAAACCATCGCCTCCAAACACGCTGTATCGAAGTCTCGCATGACGCAGTATGAGGTTTCTTTCTTCAAGATGCAGCGACGAAAGGGTTACAGCTGACCTGCCGCAACGACAGTGCCGAGCCGCAGGGATGTCCAGAAGGAGGAGTCCTTGCCAGCGGGCGGCGGCTCAGCGGGCTCGCCAGCGGCAGCTGTGTATCGGTAGGTGACATGCATGCCGAGCTCGATGGGACCGGGTGCCGGAGCATCCTTGGTTGAGATGGCGAGATCAAGGAAGAGCGTGGTAGTGTGACCCTTTTGGATGAAGGGTGGTCGTTGGTTGTCCGCTGCGGGGGTGGCCTGGCGAGGACGACGTCGCCGACGTGCTGAAGGGAGCAGCGAGGCGCGCTGTCGGAGCGCAGGTCGCGCGGTACTACGAAGCGGGGAAGCCGTCGGATCCTGTTCTTCGTTGATGTTGGAAAGGGCAGCTTCGGAGTTGTCCGGGTCTCCCTCTTCGTCGGTGTCATCATAGCCGTCATCGTCGTCATCTTCATCGTCATCGTGATCTTGATCTTCGATGATCCAGGTTGAAGAGTCGTTGGCGTCAGTGCTCGTCCCACGAATGACGGCCGTCTTGACCGCGTGGGGCCTCTGTGTGGCGTCGTCCAGCTGAGCAGGGTTCGACTTTTGCGCACTGTCGGCTCCGGACTTGGACGTAAAGAGGTCCTCGGACTCTTCGAGCTCCCACACCTCGTTGAAGGCGTTGAGTGGTACAGAATGTGCTGAAGGGTAGACCTGCCAGCCGAGGCGTGGGCGTCGGGGCAGCTTGGCGGCAGTTTGGCTGGGCTCTGGTAGGGATGTCGACTGTTCTTTTGCGGGCTGGCGTGATGTTTTGAAGATGTAGCGCGGCTCTGGTAGGGTCTGTACGGTGCCATCGCGATCGGAGTTTGCGGCGGATGACCTGTTGGCGCGTTCGGGAGGTGCAAAGCGGACAAAGCTGAGTTGAACCTCGATGGGATCGTCGAGCGGGTTGGTGATGTTGATCTGGAAGCTGTAGGTCTGCCCGGGGACGAGGTTGTTGACATCGACGTCTTGGGAAGTTGCGGCGATGGCCGAGCCTGTAGATGCGAGTGGATCCGGAGTTGCAGCTGCGGAGCCGGCGCCGAGCACGGAGAGGGGCCTTCTTCTGAGAGAGCCGGCGAGGGTGCCGATGGGAGTGTTGGAATGGACCGAGGCGGCTGAGGAGCGGAAACGGATGAGGTCGAGGTGGGGCTGTTGCGGCGCGAGCGCTAGTTGTATCTCTGGGAGAAAGTTGAGGGCGACGAGCTTGATTTTGAATCGGTTGGAAGCGGCCTTGATGTCGGGTTTGATGACGATGTGGCGGCAGGCGGGGCATCGTTTGGAGAGCTTGGACTTGAGCGGCACGCGTGTGGGACGCAGGTCGGCTGCACGGATGGGTTGATCTGCGATGGATACGGAGGACCAGCGTTGTTGGAGGGAGGCGATCTTGTGGTCGAGCGCGCTGAGGGGCTGGTTGGGAGCGGATTGGATGCGTGCGACATAGTCTCTGCGGTGCTTTTCGCGCTTTGCAATTACGCCCATGGATGCAGCGCCGGCGGAAGATCTGCGAGAGTCAGCTGGTGGGTGCCAAGGATTGAGGGCGCGGTACGTTTTGAGCTCGTCCGGTTCGATTGGAGCCGAGCGAGCGGATGAAGATAAGGCGTGGGGATTGCGGGAGTGTGCGAGCTGTTTGGAGGAAGAGAGGGCGGCTGTGGCAGCATTGCGGGCGGCAGTGACGCGTGAGCTGCGGCTGGAGCGGGAGGGGTTGGAAGCGGATGTGATATCGGCGGCTGATGCAGTGGCGGTGGAGGAGGAGGAGGCGCGTGAGCGGGACGCGGAGGAAGAGCCTACGGCAGCTGATGTGATTGCGGCCTGCGTTTGTGTCTTGAGGTAAGGATCGAAATGATCCTTGAGCCTGTCGAATTCGAGAACGTCGGGCGCATTCTCCTCTGAGCGTTGAAGCTGAAGGCTGAGACCGGTCGGTTTGTCGAATATGAGGCCGATGGGTCTAGAGTCCCAGCGGCAGAAGGAGCATCCAAGGTAGTAGGGCGGGGCTCCTCGACTCGCGACCGGATCGGTGGGGTCGAGATCGCGTGCGTTTTGTGCGTCCGAGGCTAGGACGGAGAGGTTGTGTTGGCAGCATGGGCAGACGAAGCAGTTGCGTGCGCATCTGTTCTTCTCTGCCTTTACGCTTGCGCCTGGTACTTCGAAGAGGCAGTTTGGACAGTAGTAGGAGGCGATGTCGAGGGTCACGCAGCGATTGCATCGGATGTGGTTGCATTCGTCACAAAAGTAGAGCGACTCGAGCGGATGAAATGCATGGCTGGATGCGGGCGATGACGCGGGTAGGCCTGGTGGAGGAGCGGCGAGCGAGGACGCTTGACGGCTGCTGCCAGCGGAGGACGACGAGGTGTCGGCGGGATTATGCTGGTTGCAGGGACAGTAGTAGAGTACGTGCGGGGATGCCATCTTTCCGCGTGGGGTTGCCAAGATGACGAGCAAGGAGGTCGGGGAGGAAGAGGAAGAAGGGAGAAAGGTGGAGTGTGCGCTGTCGAAAGGTGTTGGTCTCTGCTGCTCAGCTTTCTTTTCGCGACGCGCTGCGGTGGTCGAAAAGAGGGCCTAACATTGTTAAAATGCCTTCGTGCTTTTTCGTTGGACCCGCCAAGAAGAAAGGACGTCGCGACGGCCGAGCGAAGATCACCCCATTTTGATGATTGCGCTGTCCAAGTGCCGCCAAAGACCAATCTGCAGCAAGCGAAGCGCAACACGCAGCGCAGCAGCGCTGGTTGGCCGCCCAACAAGTGTTGGTTGGCTGATCATTGGCACGGGCGCCGCTTCTTCCTCTCCATCACCACCCGTAAGCGCAAATCGATATCGCCCGCCATGTCTGCCCCTACCGTCGACGCACAAGCCCTGGCCGACAAGGCCCAGATCAAGATTCAGAAGCGCAAGCGCTTCGAGGCCGTCTTCCCGCTCCTCGTCGAGGAACTCACCGCCTACCTCGCCTCGGAAAACATGCCCGCCGAGGCCATCGAGTGGTACCGCCGCAACCTCGACTACAACACGCCCGGAGGCAAGCTCAACCGCGGCCTCTCGGTCGTCGACACCGTCGAGATCCTCCTCTGCACCGATGCTGCCACGGGCAAGCTCTCGCGCGAGCTCACCGAGCCCGAATACCTCAAGGCCGCCATCCTCGGCTGGTGCGTCGAGCTCCTCCAGGCCTACTTCCTTGTCGCAGACGACATGATGGATGCCAGCGTCACCCGCCGCGGCCATCCGTGCTGGTACCGCGTCGAGGGCGTCGGCAACATCGCCATCAACGACGCCTTTATGCTCGAGGCCGCCATCTACTTTTTGCTCAAGAAGCACTTCCGCTCCGAGCCTTACTACGGCATGCTCCTCGAACTCTTCCACGACGTCACCTTCCAGACCGAGCTCGGCCAGCTCATCGACCTCATCACCGCGCCCGAAGACGTCGTCGACCTCTCCAAGTTCTCGCTCACCAAGCACCACCTCATCGTCGTCTACAAGACCGCCTTCTACTCCTTCTACCTCCCCGTCGCCCTCGCCATGCGCATGGCCGGCGTCACCGACGAGGCGCTCTACAAGCAGGCGCTCGACATCCTCCTCCCCATGGGCGAGTACTTCCAGGTCCAGGACGACTTCCTCGACTGCTACGGCACCCCGGAGCAGATCGGCAAGATCGGCACCGACATCTTTGACAACAAGTGCTCCTGGAACATCAACGTCGCCCTCCAAAACGCCACGCCCGAACAGCGCCAGATCCTCGACGAAAACTACGGAAAGAAGGACGCCGAGTGCGAGAAGCGCGTCAAGGACATCTACAACCAGCCCAACATCGACCTCCCCGCCCGCTTCCACAAGTACGAGGCCGAGTCGTACCAGCAGATCAACGACCTCATCAACAGCCTCCCCGAGTCGCAGGGCCTCCGTCGCGACGTCTTCCGCTCCTTCCTCGAAAAGGTCTACAAGCGATCCAAGTGAGCACTTGCACAAGGCCCTGGATCACAACGCTCTTTTTATCTTACGCCTGCCACACTGTGGAATGCAGCCATATCAGCCTGACAAAATGCATGACTAGAGACCAACTGAGATTGTGACGCAACGACTAGGAAATACAGACGAGAAACGGAAGCACTACAGATCAGACCGGGAAATGAGAACACTGTCGAGGGAGAAGGTGCGTGCGCTCAGGCCACCATGGCGGCGGCTGCGTTGCCGGCAGACAAGCCAGTACGCTTGGCGCCAAAAGTCTTGGTGATGGAGCGGTCGGCCGCGTTGAACGTGTAGCCGTTGGCGTGGAAGAGTTTCGAGCCGAGGTAGGGGCGGATGTCGAACACGTCGACCTCCTTGGCGCGCGATTCGAGTTCGGTCACGGGCACCGTCACCACCGTATCGCCCTGGGCAGCCCGACGGCCGCCCGCCGAGAGCTGCACGAATCGCATGCGGTCCTTGACGATGGAGCCGAGCAGGAACGAGAGCAGCTCGTCGTGGTCGCGGCTCTGGTGCAGATACTTGCGGAATCCGCGCTCCAGCGTCTTCTTGACGCTCATCTTTTGCGCAGACACAAACGACTCGACCGTCGCGCGGATGGCAACATCAATGTCGTCCGTGCGCACATAGTCGCGCAGATGCATTTTGGCCGACGCCTCGGCCATTCGGATCATGCTCTCCAGATGACGCACTGTGATGGGGAAGCTGCCCGTCGAGATGGACTCGCGACGCAGATCGGCGTAGAGCCGCGAGATGCGGTCCTGGTCGAGCGCATTCAGCGAAGGACGCACGTGGTCGCGCGCATACATGATGTACTTCTTGAGCACATCCTGCGGCAGAATATCGGCATCGAGCGACGTAGCCACCAGCTGCTCGTCGGTCTCGTCGTCAAACTTGGGATGCGAACGCAGATGCGAGCCCACGACAAAGCGCGCCAGCATGTCGTCCTTGACCGGATCCACCGTGTCCTTGACCACGCACAGCGCGTCGAAACGCGACAGGATGGGCTCGGTCAGCTCGACGTTCTGGTTGAAGGGGATGGTGGGATTGTATCGGCCGCGGATCGGGTTGGCAGCCGCCACAATGGCGCAGCGCGCCTGCAGCGTCGTCACGATGCCGGCCTTGGAGATGCTGATCTGCTGCTGCTCCATGGCCTCGTGGATCGAGGTACGATCCGCGTCGTTCATCTTGTCAAACTCGTCGATCAGGCACACACCCTTGTCGGCTAGCACGAGCGCACCGCCCTCCAGCGTCCACTCGCGCGTCACGGGATCCTTGCGCACCGAGGCCGTCAGACCCACCGCCGAAGCACCCTGGCCCGTGGTGAAGACGGCACGCGAGGCGGTCTTCTCGACGTACTTGAGGAACTGCGACTTGGCCGTACCGGGGTCACCGAGCAGCAAAACATTGATGTCGCCGCGGATGCGGTGCTTGCCGCCAATGTCCTTGGGCACGCCGCCGAAGAGGCTGAGAGCGATGGCGGTCTTGATGTCTTCGTGGCCGTAGATGGAGGGCGCGATGCTCTTGATGATGCGCTTGCCGATGCGTTCGTCCTTGGCGAGAGCCTTGATCTGGCGCTCGTCCTCCTCGGTGAGGCGGAAGGCGGAGAAGGCGTCGTCGCGCTTGGCGATGTGGTTGGCCTCGAGCACGGTGGCAAAGACGGGGAAGCCGTTCTTGGTGTTGAGCGATGCGTCGAAATTGTTGCGGTAGACGCCCGTGATCTCGACCTCCTCGCCGGGCTTGGCCGAGTCGATGAGGTCCCAGAGCAGGATCACCTCGCGGTGGCGCGGCAGACGGCCGGGCGGCACGCTGCCGGGCGACTCCTGCAGCGTCATCTTCTGATAGTTGCGGTAGACGGTCTGCTCCGAGTTGATGCGGAAGGGACCGCGCTGCTCGCAGTTGGAGCAGTACGAGATCTTGATCTCCTGGTTGGCGTCCTGCCAGAATGGGCCGAGCACGGCGCCGCACTTGAGGCAGTCGAACTTGACGTACTTGAGTTGCGGGAAGACGCCGCTGCGACGGGTGACGACGCCGCTGACGCGCACGAGCGAGTTGAGGTGGCCCTGGCGCAGATCGCGGAGGGTGGACGAGGTGGGCAGGTCGGCGATGCGGACGTGAACCTCGGAGTGGATGCGGTCGTAGGAAGGGTAGTAGAGCATGATGACGTCGAAGGCGACTTCGTCAAAGATGGGGAGCATGCTGGCTGGCGAGTTGGCGAGGAAGTAGGCGAGGATGGCCTTGGAGTCGACGAGGTGGAGGAACGAGATCTCGAGCGACTCTGCGTTGGTCTCGCCGAGCGTCTTGATGCGCTGGCCGTAGACGCTGACACCGTTTTCGTCGACGTAGGTGACGAGGAAGTTGCGGAACTCACGAACGATGGCCCTGCGCACATTTTCGGTGGCAACCCAGCTGGCGATGCTGTCGGTCTTGACGTCGCCGAGCTGCTCGAGCGGAAGGTCGTCTGCAAAGGCGGCTTCTGTGCCTGCGGCCGCTTCGTCGTAGTGCCTTCGCCTGCGACGGTTGAGGATGGCGACGCCATCGTCGGCCTCGCTGGCGCCGTCGTCGCTGTGGAGGAATTCGGGAGCGCGCGATCGGCTGCCTTTGTTGGCGGCCTCGGTGCGGTCGCGGCGGGTCATGCGGAGTTCGGCGAGCCTACGCGCGTTGGCGTCCATCTGGTCGTATTGGTTGTCGTCGTCGATGCCGAGAGCCGTATCGTAGCGATCGAGCGCGGCGATTTCGGTGTAGTCGTTCTCCATGTTGTCGCCAAAGAGATCCTCGCCTTCGTCGTCCGAGTCTGCATTGTCTTGAAAGTGATCGCCGAGCTGCCTCGCCTCGCGCTCTTCGTCGACAACGTCGCCGTCTTCGACCTCACCATCGGTGAAGTCAGAGAAGGCGGCAGGCGGACTGGACGGCGGGAGGGACGAGGGAGGTGGTGACGAGCGAGCCGGTGTGTTGGCTGTGGATGGGCCTGGGAGTGGCGACGAGGCATCGAATGGATCGCCTTGCTGCGGGCGCTGCTGGGAGCGACGGCGCTTGCGATTTGCGGTGGCCTGTTGGTCAGACTGTGTGTGCAAAAGGAGCGAAAAGATCGTCAGCGAATCGGACCGGAAGGTAATGGTGTAAGGCACTCGAAGCCAGCGGAACTCACCATATTGGATAGTTGTGTTGGAGTGGGATGCAGGTTTCACGCTGACTTGACGTCCGATTGCGAAAGTGGCGTGGGGTCCAAAGTCAAATGTCCAGCGAGAGTTCAAAGTGGTGGTGAGACGAGGCCTTGGTGGAAGAGGGATGGACAGGAGGGATGTCGTGGATAGAGATGATGAGAAGTGAGGACCCGCAACGAAGGTGGTGTTGAGTGGGGTCGGTGCTCAGCCAACTGATGCGCCGGCCTTCTGCAAGGGCTTCGCTCGCCTCTCGCTGGATCAGAGCCGCCGCTCGCGCATTCCAAACAACACCCTCTGCGGCCCAGCGATTCCTCACCTCACCGATGGCCCTCAGCAGGTGCGGGATAGCGCGCGCGCTTGGGCAAGAATGCGAATTCCTCTGCTCGTGTGCCTCGCTGGTTGTGTGACTTTTCTTTCTCCGTCCAACGAACCAAACGCGCGAATCTACGCGAACCTCATTTACACGTCTGCCTCGCGTCCGACGCGTAGATGACCTCGACGCGTCCTCGAGCGTGACCCGTCTCGCCCGATAAAGCAAGACGGATTTCGTTCCGCTTTCTTCGGAAGTCGGAGGTGGGATTTGTTGGAGGCCCTCCAAAAGTTTCGCAGAAACTCCACCTCGCAAGCCTTCCTGAAGCATCCTCTCGACGGCAAGTCTCTGGACGCTACAGTGACCACACTCAACATGGCGCCTGCTAAGCCAAGAACAAGCAATGCTGCGGCGGGTAAACCCCGCAAACGACGTCAAAGGAAGACGAGGACGATGGCCGTCTCCTCCGACGAGGACTCCGATTCGTCTTCTTCCGACTCCTCCTGCTCCAGTAGCGACGAGGCAGAAACGATTGCAAGACCCACTCACGGTCAAGGGAAGAAGAGGCCTCGTCGACAGAGGGCCGATTCAGTATCTTCTTCTTCATCATCCTCCTCTTCGTCCTCTTCATCTTCTTCGTCGTCTTCCGCATCGTCTTCATCCTCCTCCTCTTCATCCTCCTCGTCCTCCTCGTCCTCGTCCTCCTCATCGTCTTCGTCCGACAGCTCATCTTCAATAAAAGGCCGAATATCCACGAGCAGACGCACCCATATTGCGAATGTGGATGACAGAGCTGCCTCATCCGCTTCATCCAAGCGCAAGCACGTGTTCCGTCTCAGCCCGGAACCACAACAACACCTGGACGAGTCGAAGCCTACAAAGAAGTCGACGAGCTTCATGGAGCGAGTCGTCACACATGCTCAACCATCTCCACCCACGCTGCCTGCCCACCTTCAGCGCATTGTCGATGCCAAATCGGCCTCTTCCGCTGCAGCGCGTTCTGGCACCCGCTCCCAATCGTCGCCTCAGCATTCGCAAGCTCAGCGCGAGCGTCGTCAACACGCTTTCCGATCCCTCTGGCTCAGATCCGTCGCAAACGAATTTGGCGACGAACTCGATGCAATTCGAACCGTAAGTCCCACCCTTTCCTTATACACCTCTCTCATCATAGCTTCTAACCCATTTGCCGCTACTCTTCTCTATTGGGCACTCGAAGCGCGAACCCACCCTCGGCGCCGATGGTGGCACCCGTCTCCCGCTTTTCATCGACGCCCTCGCCTCCGGTGCCGAACTCTTCGCCACCCCAGCAGCCAACACCCGCTCAGCGTCCGACGACAAGCTCGATGAAATCGCTCTCGCCTCCAACCTCCACTAGTTTCCCCTCACCCCAACGCCACAATACATTCCCCTGCCACGCCAAAGCCGTTTCAAACTTGTTCAAGGCCTCCGTCATCTGGGATATAAATATGCCTGCCTAGTGGGACGCTGAATTGATATCAGTTCGCAGTGTTTCTAGACTCGCCATTCGCCTCTTGCAGCGCCTCGGCAGCCTCGACCGCTCGCGCTTCGTGGCGCGCCATGTGGATCAGAATCGTTCGGAACGACGCCGCCAGGCCCCAGTCCAGCTTGCGAAGCAGCGTGGCAAATCGGATGAGGATGCGCGACGTCTTCAGCTCCTGGCCGTCGTCCAAGACAACCGTGGGCGTGCCTGAATGTAAGACCTCGGGTTCACGCGGAGTGAATGCGTCGTTCGTCCGCGAAGAGATGGCCCGAATGGACGGGATCGCCTTCTCGACATTGCGCCTCTCGTTCTCATCCTCCGACGTTCGCTCTCGCAATTCTTCGTCATACGAGCTCCGCGAAGCTGTTTGATGCGTGCTGGCTCCTTCGTGCTGCATGCCTTGCTTAGCCCGATTCATGGCCTTCGCGTCGCTGGTCTTGAGCTCGCCGATGCCGGCGATGCGAACGACGAGGTTGTTGGCTGCGGACCAGCGACGAGGCTTGCCGTCGACAGTGGATCGATACGCGCCCAGCGACCAGGCCTCCACGATGCGCGAGATCGTGCTCGAGTCCGACGCAGATGTCGCTGCCGAGAGCGAGCCGGATTCGTTGGTACTATCGCTTGCACGCTCTTGCCAATCTTCGGTGCCGTCGGCGCTCTTTGCTTGCTCGCCACTCGCTGCAATCAGATCGATGAAGCCGGCCTCCTCAACAAGCCGGAGTGCGGCTGGAGAGAGGTAGGGCAATGCCTCTAGCTGGGATTTGCTGGCGCGGATAATGTCATCGCCCTTGCCGTTCAGCGACGCTGTATGCTCCTCCGCGCTGATGGGTCTTCCAACAGGATCCTGCAACGCAAGCCTGCGCTGGACGCTGGGGCCGAACTTGACGTACGCCCAGACGATGAGCGCCGAATGGAAGAGACCAACGATGCACACATGGCTCTGCAGGACCATGACGTTGGGATTGGCTGCAATGGCGTCCAGTGAGGTGTGGATGAGGTCGTACACCTGCGCCGAAGCCAGCAGCATCTGACGCATTGCAACGTGATTCTTGGGATCGGCCACCCAGCGTTTCAATTCGACCACGGCATCGGTGCGCCTCGCATTACCCGCTCTTCCTGCAGCATCCTTGAGACGGTCGAAGAAGGCGGGTGGACCGCTAAAGTGCATCCGGGAGAGCAGGCGCAGCAGCTGGACATCAATGCTGAGCGCCAGATTCGGAGGGTTGCTGGATGTTTTGGACCGCTTGACGTGGCTGTTCGAAGTGAGCGAGAGCGTGGCAGAAGCTGCTGCCTCAGCGAGGCCCTGGAGCGCATTCGCAGCGGCGGCGTCGATGGCCACGGTCCCCGAGGCAGCATCGACGACGTGATTCTCGCCCAGGGTAACCTCTTCAGCATGGGCGAAAGCCTCCATTCCGAACAGGACAGACCGTTTACTGGTGTCCCAGCGTATGCGATAGAGGGTGACGGCGAGGATGTAGGCCTCGAAGCGGTTGAGGCGGAGGGGAATGTCCTCGTGGCGCGGTGGATCGAGGAGCTTCCTGAGCGCATCGATGAAGGGGGTTTTGGGTGTGGCCTGAGAGTGCTGCGGGATGCGCGAGTACCACTCGCGTGCTGTCTGTGCATTCCAGAGCTGCTCGTCGCAGGGGAAAGGCGAGGTGACCTCGGTGTAGAGTAGCACGGGCGAGATGTCCATGTAGAGGCTGTACAGTTGGTCGTACAGAAAGACGCACCAAGCCAGACGGATGCGACTTTCGCGCTCGATCCAGGCGCGCCATTTTCGCTCGAGCTTTTGATCGTCGATGGTGTCGAGCGGCTGATCGGTGGTGTCGAGGCGGATGGTGGACATGTTGAGCAGCCCGACGCGGCGGATGGCCGTCATGATACCACCGCGATTGCGCTCTGCGAGTTTGTAGAGGCGCTTGTTGCCCGCCCCGATACCAAACTGCTGCTGGAGTAGCCAGGCTTGATTGATGACGATGTCTTGGAATCCGCGCTGGTCGGCCTCGTAGGCGCTCATGGTGCCGATGCGAGTGAGCTCGGATAAGGCGGGAGCGAGGATGCTGGCGCGCTTCTGAAGACGTGCCAAGCTCGCACTACGAGCCCCACGTGCCTGCATCTCGGATACGTAGAAGACGAGGCCTTTGGTGACCATGATGAGGAGGAGCACGGGGCTGGCGGTGTCTGGGTCAAAGGAGGGTTGATGGAGGATGGGCGTATAGGGATGCACGTTGCGGAAGTAGAGCGAGACGAGGATGTCGATCTCGGAGCAGGTGAGGAACTTGTCTGCGTTGCCGTTGAAAGAATAGACGGACCAAGGATGCTTGCACGAGTGGCGGAGATATTCGAGCAGGTGCTGGCGCGCATCTTCGGTGATCCTTGAGGTCGGTCCAAGTGGCTTCCAAGGTGCAGCCTTTGGTACGGGCGAGTTGCGGCTTGTTGTGCGGCGTCCGTCGACATTGTACTCTGAGGATTCTTCGATCAAAACAAAGGGGATATGTCTGCTGGAGATGGGTTCCGCATAGGGCTCGCTGCATTTTGCGTTTCTTGAGGCGTTGTCGTCTTGTACCTCGTCGTTCATCTCGACGGTAAGGACAAGGTCCGAAATATCGAGCGTGGGCGGCTGTCGTCGCGTGGGACGATAGTCTTGCGGCCACTCTCCGTCGTCGTCCGGGTTACGAGCGGTGCGTCCGCCGCTGGCAAGGGCGGGATTATTGTTGCCGCTGGCTTGGTCGATGGCCGTGTTGGCGAGGTTGATGAGGTTGAGCGACTCGAAGGGATCGGAGGCGCCCTCTGGACCTTTGGCTCTTTCGAAGATCTTTTCGGTGGCGCGCGAGAGGGAGTCGGGGGGTTGAGTCCCAAAATCTTCTAGTGCTGCAAGCTCTTCGTCAAACGAGGAAGGCAGCACGCCCGAGAAGACGGAGGCGTCGGTGAGGCTGGCGGCGCCGTCGTCAAAGATCCAGTCTAGACCGGTGAGATTCTTGTAGTTGAGCGAGTCCCAACCGAGGCGCTGGATGCCAGCTGCGTCTCCGCCGTTCTGCTGATCAAAGAGGTGGGGATCCCACTCGTCGAAGGCAAACCCGAAATCGGCTGGTGCCCGCGGCCGTGCAGGCGCAAGATTCGAGCGGGGCGAGGTGGGAAAGTCGGAGTAGGTGCTCGGCAGGCCCGAAAGCGCTTGAATGGCAAAGTTGTTGTCGGCTTGACTGCGAATCGGGAGTGCGTGGGAACCATTGGCGGTGCTGTCATTGCCGTTGGTGTTACCGTTGACGTTGCCGTTTGCATGTGCGTGTGCTCCTGCAGATCGCGATAAGGTATACTCGAGGCTGGTGAGCTGCTGCTGTTCCTGAAGAGCCCGGGTCGTGAGAGGCTGACCCGCGTGCTGCGGACGGAAGGTATCGCCGACCATCGACTGCGTGGGAAGCGCGGTGGCGTGGGAGGGAGCGTAGACGCCTGATGAGTGGACATCTGGGTGATTCGGAATGGTTCCGACCAGCGATTGAACCATGGTGGCTGCTTCCGGTGGTGTGGGCCGGGCGGGTGACGCTTCGCTCAAAGAGTGGCGTGATGCATGGCTCGGTGAAAACGAGGGACCGGCGTGTGCATAGTCCATCATCCCGTTAAGTCCATCGTGGGAACTCGCATGATCGTTCACGCTTTGCGCCGCCGTCGAATTGAGGTTGGATGCTCGGGATGATGTGGCGGGATGCGCAAAATCGGATGAAGATGAGGTGGACGAACGCTTGATCCTTTTGGTTGGATTGGGCGCTGCATCCTCGCTCGAGGCGTGGCCACGCTTGTGTCTAGCGAGCACGTCGCTGCGGCGAAAGGTCTTTTCGCAGCCCGGTGCATCGCAGGTGTAGATTCGAGGCGCCTCATCGGCGCGGGTCGACTGATGCGTCGACTGGATGTGACGCTTGAGGTGTTCTGTGCGGGCATAAGCCTTGCCGCAGTGGGTGCAGGCGAAGCGCATTTTGCGATCCAAAGGCGGGTGTGCCAGAGTGGAGATGGAAGCCGTCGGATGTTGCGATTCGGATGTGCCGAGGTGATTGTAGGCAGTGACTCGTGGGTGCGTCAAAGGCAGCTCTCGCTCGTTCCTCCACTGGACATGGTGGTTACGAGAGGACAGGAGTGCGTCGCGGAGGCAGATGCTGGTATCGACTTTCTTGCACAGATATTGCCAGCGCGATGTGTTGGTGTGGTGAGGCGTGAAGAGCGCGCGATCAAAGGCTTCTGGTCGACTAAGCCAGCATCGGAGGAAGGAAAGAGCCGACGCCGTGCCGACTCTTTGGTGTTGGGCCCAACGAGTAGCTCAGCAGGCACAACTTGGCCATTCCAAAAGCAAGCGGGAGCATGCCGACTGGCTGTGTGGATTTCCTCCAGGCACCTGCACGCCCCGACGACAACACGACGCACGCGGGAGAGGCGACAGCTCAAGGTGGGGCTACCCTCGCGACCCGCGATGAAAAAATGCGGGGCGACTTCGGAAGCAGGGCTGGGGCTCACACGGTCCATGTGGGAGGAATCTGTTTCGGGCCGGCCGTGCCGAAATTGGGTGAAATGCCCACGCTCAGCCGACTCGGCAGGCTCTCCCACACGAGACCACCTTTCCGCCCTGCAACACGGATGCATGCTTGCGTCGGTCCGCGCCCTCACTGCGCTAGGAGTCGGGTCAGCCCGCGACGCTGCGCTGCGCAAGCCCACAGAGGCGCGATGAGGTCGCAACTAAGGTCTTGGCGAGGGCGGCTTTGCGGTTTGGGCGAGAACTCCGCCGTCCGGATCCATCGAACAGCCCCTCCTCTCGATGTATCGTCGCATCGCTGCGGATGCCTCCCACGTCTCTCCAAGCCAGACTAAACGAGCAACTTCTTAATGCATGCGATGGACAGAACGATGGTACATTGCAACAATGGAAAGGGAACAAATCGTGACACGACGATGCGCGCAGGGCGATCAGCAGTGAGCGTCCATGTACTCCTTGATGGCGCCGGTGAAGCCGTCCTGGTCGACGGTGAAGCCAAGGTCGAGTGCGTACGAGTTATCAAATGCGCGAGGCCAGCTCGAGACGATGCGCTGGCACGTGTCGTCGTGCTCGAACTTGATGAGGTTCACCGCCTCGTCGCCGCGCACGCTGCGCAGCGCCTCGATGATCTCGAGAATCGACACCGTGAACCCGGGCAGCTGAACGGATCGCGACCAGCGAGTGATCTTGTTGGCGCTGTCCGTGACGATGTTTTTCGCGCGAGCAAGGTTCTCGAGCGTGGTCGAGGGCTTGGCCACCCACACCTCCAGCTGGCTGAGCACAGGGTCCTCGATCGACGATCCAACAGGGCAGATGGCCTCGACGCCGTTCAGAGGCTCGCGGACGATGCCAGAAACGAAGGCGGATGTGGCGCGCGATGGAACGCCGGGACGCGGAACGATGGTGGGCAGCTTGACCGAGATACCCTCGATGAAGCCACGACGGGTGTATTCGGTGATGAGGTACTCGCCCATCAGCTTGGCTGTGCCGTACGCACCCTCGGGCTGGCAAGGGGTCGAAGGAAGCACCACATGCGGCAGAGGACCGCCGTACGTGGCGACCGACGACGTAAAGACCACCTTGATGGGCCCACCTTGCGAGTTGCGCGAGGCCCTCGCCTTTTCCAGCAGGCTTCGCGTGCTGTCCAGGTTGACCTTCATGCCGAGGTCCCAGTTCTCTTCGCTTCCGAGGCTCATGATGCCGTGCATCGAGTAGATGACGTCCGGCTTGCCGAACTCCGTGTTGAAGAGCTCATCCAGACTCGCCTCCTCCGACAGATCGGCCTTCTTGCAGATGACCTTGGCGGCGAGACCCTTGGTGGGCTTGGGCTCAACAATGTCGGCAAGGATGAAGCTGAACGACGTTTGCGGCTCGCGCTGAACGATGCGAGCGGGCAAGAGCGAGCCCAGCCAGCCGCCGGCACCAGTGATGAGGATGGTCTGTTCTTGGATCGTCATGCTTCTTGCTTGCTCGTATGGGCTTTGTGATCTTTGGACAGGTTTGTGTCTCTTGATGGATGATGACGGTAAGTTGTGGCGACGACGTGACCAATGGTCGCACGGGTCTTAAGTATTGTGCACAGCGCTCGACCGGCTCATCATTGACGTTTTGCCGGTCAAGCACCTAGTGCGGCGAATCCAGCTGGTTGGCCGAGGCCAGCGGGAGCCCCACAAGGTCCAGCAGCGTCTCCTTGTGGGCGAGCGCGGTTCGAATGTGGGAGGTGCGGAGCTCAGCGACGGCAATACCAGCAGCTCCACCACAAGCTACAGTCAAGGGCGGACCCTGTCCTGCCCTGCTGCGGTCATGCTCCGAGCCCTTGAAGGTACGTTCGGCCACAGAGACGGAGCTGACCGGCAATACCGTGTCGGCCCACAACGCCACGGGCCGTCTCCCACTTAGGGTCTCCCACCAGTTGTCCCGATTTGTGGGAGCTGACGGTGCCACATGACGCGCCAAGTCCCTCAACTTCATGAAGGATGTGGGAGGGCCGAACTGCAATTCCGATGTTTTGCCACGCGCCAACCTCCGTGCTTCTGGCGCATCTGGAGCCCCACCCGGACGATGTGGGCCCTCGTGCGACCCGAGGAAAAGATTCACACCCGTGACAGCCGGGCTGCAGAGCGTATCCCCCTCCGCCCACACTGTGCGCTACACCTGCAAGGCCTTGCTCGGCTGAGCCAGAGCATGTGCCCGCCGCCCGCCGCCCCAGACGTCTCGAGCCAACAGCAGCCGAGTCCGGTTGCCTTCGCCAAAACCGTTGTGCTCGGATGTGGCAATGTGCGAACGCTCTTCCGACTCTAGAGCAACCTCAGCACTTCTGGGCCCGACCAAAGACCATTTTGCAGAGTTGCACGGCGCGCATCCCACACGCGCCGGTCAATGCCCCGTTCAATCCCCGCTCTGTGCGCGCTCCCACATCCACGAGGCTTGCCCCGACTGCGGGAAGGAGACGTCGTTGCTCAGCGCACGGTCTGGGCGGCGCTTCCCTCCAAGCACAAACAAGTGGGGTACCGATTCTGTAACCCATTCCGCCCAATCTTCAGGACCCCAAAGACTGAGTATGTGTCGCACCTGCGCGCCCCTTTGCCGCCCGGTGATGCTTGGCATCCTGTGCGGCGCCTACCCCACAACGACACACGAAACCCCGACACGCCCGAACGTCTCTCCCGTCCCTCTCGCTCCTCCCACCATCGCTGGCTGCGCTCTCGGCAGACCTCTCGGCAGACGACACAAGTCTCCTTGCCGGATGCAGCTCGCTCGCCACCTCCCCCCTCCCCTCCTCCCCCACACCCACCACCTGCCCCGCTTTCTCCGCACCATTGCATTTTGCGCCTCAGGTCAACGGCAACATCGCATACACAGGCGCATCCCCACATCTTGCGCCCACTCGGTACAGCCAAAGTCAGATCAACCGGTCTCAATCATGCCTCAGGAACCGTGCACTAGGACATGACCCCACATGCACAACGAGTACCCCGCTCGACATCATCCGGTCTCCTCTTCGCCATAAGTACTCCTGCCTTTGCAGCCACATCCGCTCTTCCTCGCCATCATCAGAGCGCCCTTCATTCAATCCCTCTTCGACTGCAAGCATCCTCAGTCAACAGGCTCGCTCGATCCATCTAGGCACGACCCTGCCATACTCCGCTCCATCTCTAGCCTGTTCGTCACCGTCCTTTGACCATGGTTTCGGCCGCCGAGAAGAACAACGCCGTCGCCCACGACACCTTTGACGCCGCCATGCGCCCTCCGTCGCTCGCCATCGACGATGCACACACCACGCTCACCATTGCCGAGGCAGAGGAAGAGGAGAAGCAGCTGCTGCGCAAGATCGACAGGCGTCTCGTGCCTTGTGTCTGGCTCATGTACCTCTTCTCCTACCTCGACCGCAGCAACATCGGCAATGCCTACACTGGAGGCATGGGCGCCGATCTCAAGATGGACTCGAACCACTACAGTATCGTGCTACTCGTCTTCTTCGCCACCTACGTCACGTTCGAGGTTCCAAGCAACATGCTCCTCACGCGTGTGCGTCCGAGTATCTACCTGCCGACGCTCATGTTCCTGTGGGGCGGACTTTCGATGTGCTTCGCCGCTGCCAAGAACTGGCAGACCATCGCTGCTCTGCGTGTCGTTCTCGGTGCGTTGGAGGCCGGCTTCGCTCCTGGTGTGCTCTTCCTCCTCTCCAGCTGGTACAAGCGAGGCGAACTCGCTCGACGATACAGTCTCTACTACTCGGCCGTGGCCATCTCGGGCATGTTTGGCGGTCTGATCGCCGGTGGTCTGCTGCAGAAGCTCGACGGTGCGCACGGCATTGCGGCTTGGAAGTGGCTCTTCATCATCGAGGGTGCTGCTACCTGTGGTGTTGCCGGATTTGCCGTCTTCATCCTTCCCGACTTCCCCGCCACGACTCGATGGCTCAGCCCTCGCGAGAGGGCCATCGCCAGCCGACGTCTCGCGCTTGACTCGGTCGGAAGCGCCCAGGGAGGCGACGAGGACATCAGCCACAACCAGGCAGCCAAGATGGCATTTGTCGACTGGCGCACTTGGTGCTTCGTCTTCCTGTACATGCTGACGACGGGCAGTCAGACGATCCAGTACTTTGTGCCCGAACTTGTCAAGTCGATGGGTTACAAGGGCTTCCACGTTCAGTACATGACGGCACCGATCTATGCCGTTGCACTCGTCGCCATCCTGGGCTTCTGCTTCTCTTCGGACCTGCGAAAGGAGCGAGCCTTCCACCTGGCGACGGCTTCGGCGATTGCGGTGGTGTCATTTGCCTGCCTGATCGGCGTGCTGGACCACAAGGGCAGGTACGTGCTGCTGTGCTTTGGTGTTGCTGGTGTGTACGCCGCATGCCCACTGGTCAGCATCTGGGTGTCCAACGCCATCCCGCATCCTTCCGAGAAGCGTGCGGTGGTGCAGGCGTTCGTCAACGGCATGGGCAACTCGGCGAGCTTGTACGGCTCGTACCTCTTCAACAAGGGCGACAAGAACTACAACCGCAGGGGCTTTGGTGTCACCATGGCATTCATGTTCATCGCCGTCGTCATGTCGCTCGTCATCCGCTACCTGCTCGCCAAATACCCCTACCCCGAGATCCAGTCGGTGGGCGATGCGGACTCGGCCAACAGCCCTGCCTCCGGTAACGGCTCGCGCCTCAATGTCGACCAGGACGACATCAAGAACAAGGCCTAAACATGCCATCGCCCAGTCACACTAGCTGCTCACGTTTGGAATTCGTCTTGGACTGTCACATCTTGTTATGAATGCTAGATCATGTATTATTTTCTCCCTTTCTTGACTGCTCGGCGCCGTGCGTGAAGTGACTGATTCCGTCAGAGACCCTTTCCAGCCCTGATGTCCTGCAGACAAATATAAAGTTGTGCGAATGCGATACGTGTACAAGGGAGCGTGAATCAAATCTTTGGGCTCAAGCGGCCGGTGTGGCTGCTGGGCGGAAGCGCGTGGACCGCTTTCGACGTGCCTGGAAGCTGACGCACTGTTCGTCGCTGTCGTCGTCCTCTTCGTCCAGCAGCGCGACAGGCGCAGCAGCAGCCGCTGCTTCTTCATCGGCGTCCGCAAATTGCGACTCTTCCATCGCAATGACCGGCTTCGTGGTGGCTAGAGGTGCCCCCGCCGCCTTCTTCTCGACCGCGCCTGCGAGCTGCACCTCCTTCTCCGAGCCAGTTGCGTACGTCTCGGCGGCCGAGGGTGCACGTGATGACTCGTCGGAGCCATGCAGACGATGCGACGCGGAACGCGATACGCTGCCAGAGCTGATGGGGGTGGCATCGTCGCTGTGTGGATGCACATGCGAATCGCCGATTGCAACTGCAGTCGCCTCGGTACCCTCGGCTTTTCGCAGTGCCTGCGCCTCGGGAGACAGCCCAACGTCGATGGCAAAGGCCCGACTCGAAGGTGCCGCAGCAACGTCGTCAAAGTGCACAGCTCCGACGGCTCCAGACGCATCGCTCGACTCGGGAGGCGACAAGAGGTGCTGATACGGCGGCTTGAAGACGTTGTAGCCACCCTCGACTGAAGGTGTCAGGATGTCATGCGAGCTGTCGCTCCCACCCGATGCCTTACGACGGTAGGCTTCCGGGAGGAAAGCCGGCCCATCCACTCCGTCGCCACCGCCGCCGCCACCGACATGGTCGCCATCACGGACAGACCAGCCCTGGCCCGCATTGACGAGCATGGGCCCGGCGTTGACCCCGTGCAGATCGTCCGAAAGGTCGTCGTCCGAGAACTCAAGATCGAGGTCAACTTCATCGTTGTCCGGCTCGTCGAGTGCCATCTGCATGGGACGCCGCCTGCCCAGCCGATCAAAAGCAAAGGGCTGGGCATCATCCAAGCCCGTGAGGGGAGACGAGGGTTGGCTTGCGGCTCCGAAAGCACTTTTCGCGATGCTGCCGCTTTCGACAGGCTCGGTGAGCAACTCAGTCGAGAGACTTGGTGCTCCGGTGATGGCGCTGCTGCTGTTGCTGCCCAGGACAGGAGCGCTGGTCGGGGTCCCAGATCCAGGAAGTGCCCCCGTCTGCCGCACCGCTCCTTGCGTGTCGACGACAAGAGCGGCGCTTGATGCAGCGCCAGCGGCAGCTTCCCGCCTCAGACTGCCGGAGTTGCTACGAACGCTCCCGCTGCGCCCCACTGTGCTTGCACCAGCGGCGCCGAGGCCAAAGGGAGCAGCCTCACGTGACCCGCGCGTGCTTGGTCTTGAGGTGCTTCGATGTCGGTCCTCGCTGGTCATTAGCCAGCTGCCTCTCAAGAAGTCGCCGAGACGATGGCGGCCCGAAACGCGCGAGGTTTGCGAGATACTGAGAGTGGACGAGCGACCCTCGGAATCGACAGACCGCCGCGGTGAAGCGGCACGATGCGGATGCGAGTCGTTGCTGGTCCGCCCTTGTCGGCTAAGCATGCGCTGGAGCGACGTGGTCTGTGGGGACTGGGATAGAAGCACAGGGGATGCCGAAGTCGCACCTCCCTTTGTCGTCAAAGCATGCGTGCCGGACGAAGTTCGTTGTGGGATTTCGGGAGCCGCGTCGGAGCCCACACCTGCGCTACCGGTCGAATGTGCCGAGACTCTGCGCTGCGAGACCAAACTAGGAGGCCTCATCGAGTCGGCCACGAGCCCGCTGGTAAGGGTGAGAGGCGGTAGCATGTGTGAAGCGCTGGAAACCTGCGTAGCGTCATCCTTCGGCAACTGAGGCGAGGCCGGCTGTGCAGACGATGCTTTAGGTTCGACCTTGCTAGTTTGCCCTGCAAGCGCGATACGAGGCGATCCGAGAGCATTGGCTTCGCCATCTTCGTCGTTGCGATTCGTGGTGGTGAGTGCGAGAAGGGTGGTGGTGCCGTCGCGACGACCTACCGAACCAGCGCTCTTCTGGCGGGAGAAAAACATGTGGCCTTTGAGCGGCGTCCGTGGTGTCCGAGCAGACGATCCCGACTGGCTCGACGAATCGAATGGTGTGACGGGCGTTGACACGGCATCTTCGGGCATTGCGAGTCGGTTGGGATGCGGCGAGCTACTGCCAGAGTCCGTGTGAACGTCTGCATGAACGGACGATCCGGCGGACGAGTGGTTGACCGACTTGCTGCGGCGCCTGCCGCCACTGAACGAGTCGAGGAGCTTGGACTGCCAGCGCTTGACGCGCTGCTTGAGCTTGGAAAAGCCGGTGAGGGCGTCCTCGACATCGGCATGCGAGATCTCGACAAAGGGAAGGTGATGCGGGTCCGTCTCCGAGAGCCAGGCAGGTGCGTCCTGCAGGCCATGGGTGATCCAGGGATGCTTCTTGACTTCCTCGAGCGTGATGCGCTTTGCTGGATCCTTTTCGAGCAGGCGGTCCAGCAAGTCGCGCAGCTGTCTAGCGTCTTCGCTCAGGTCCTGCGGATCGGCATCCGGGCTGAGTTCTGAGGGGCTTTGCGGCTGAGCATCGGCCTCCTCGTCGGTCCACTGGACGTGCGAGCGCCAGCGCGGCTTCCTCGGTCCGACTCGGACGCGGTCCGCGCCCATGAAGACGGGGAGCGAGAAGTCGGTGTTGGGAATGACCGAGAAGAGGGCGTACTCGGATTCGGCGGTGAAGGGCGTGGTGCCAAACAAAAGGCAGTACAAGGTCACGCCTAATGCCCACACGTCGATGGCCTTGGTCACCTTGGGACGAACCACGGCGGCGGCGGTGGAAGACGGATTGCCCTCTGCTGCGTCTGCAAGTGATGCGCCGTGGCGAGGATCGACGGAAGGAGAGGCCGAGGAGAAGGAAGACATGCAGAGCTCGGGCGCGAAGAAGGCCGGACTGCCGGCGGTCTTAGCCAGCTCGCGGTCGTCGATCAGACTCGGGTCCGACGTGGAGCCGGGAGGTGGCGCCAGCCGGCTCGAAGAGGAGGAGGCGGACGAGGAGGCGGCGGTGGCGCTGTGCGCTGCTGCGGACTGTTCGTTGGCGATCATCATGGCGTAGCTGAAGTGGGAGACGCCAAAGTCGGAGATCTTGACGCGGCGATCCTTGTCCCAGAGGAGGTTGGCGGGCTTGATGTCGCGGTGGATGATGCCTTGGTAGTGCAGATACTCGAGACCGCAGACGACGTCACGGAGGATGCTGCGTGCCTCGTCGACGGTCAAGGTGGGCTGAGCTTGGTCGTCCTTCCAGACGATCTCGCCGCCCTGCATGTACTCGAGGACCATGAAGATCTTCTTGCTTTGAGGATCGTCGATGACCTCCTTGAGCTGCACCACGTTGTCGTGGCTGCACTTCTTCATGATGGCGATCTCGCGACGCACTTTTTGGTCTGTGGTCCACATGAGCGCTTTTCGGGCGCGTTCACGCTCCTTTTCGCGACGACGATCGGCGTCCGAGTCGAGCTGGCCACGCTTGCCGTGAAGGCCGAGTGCGGAAGCTGAGGGCGAGCGCGGCAGGTGAGGTAAGGGCGCGAATTGTGTTGAAGGTGTGGTGGGAACGCCTCGGACGGTGGTGGAGACGGAGGTGGTATCGTCCTGCGGTGAGTCGGTGTCAGGAGAGGCATCTTTGGAAGTGGTTTGGGTGTTGGCTACGTCGATGGCTGTGCTGGGACCAGGTGTCGGATCGACGTGGAGGCTGGAGGAGCGGAGCAACTCCTTGTTGCGATTGGCACGACCCAGCAGGCCGAGACCGGCGCCGAGTCGCTTGCGGGCCTCCCTCTCGACGATTTTGACGGCGACTCGTTCACCGGTCTCGAGGTCGGTAGCGAGACGGACCTTGCCATGTACGCCGCGACCGAGCTCGCCCTCGATGAGGTACTGGTTGACCATGCGACGACCGCTTGTGTGAGTCTGGATGTCGAGGCGGTGCGTCTCGAGCACGTGGGGAGGGCGGCTGGAGCGGATCGATGCGTGCGGGTTGGGCGAGGAGCGGCCGGATTCGGGCGGAGAATTGTAAGTGCTGGCGGTGGTGGAAGCGAGCTGAGTCTGATGGGCTGGACGCGACGACGAAGTGCCCGAGGGTGCATCGGCGTTGAGCTGACGATGGATGTGCTGGTTGAGCAATTGCTGTTGGATCTGCTGGGCGTAGAGTTGGAGTTCGTTGATGGCGGAACGAGCGGGTGTGGATGAGCCCGAGACGACGGAAGGCGATGCGGAAGCGGATCGGCTGGCGGCGTCGTCGACGCTGAGCAGTGCTGACGAGGCGGTTGCATGTGTGGTGGAGTGTGTTGTGGCTTCGGGGCTCGATCCGATGATGACGGGCTGGGCAAGATCTTTCGAGTCGGAGGGCAGAGCTGGTGAGCTGTACAGCTGCGCGGGTGGTGGCATCGAGGCGGCGTTTGAGGAGGAGGAAGGATTGTCGTCGGCAGCCGCCGCGGCCGTATGAGCCGCAAGAGCGAGATTCATGGCCGAGTAAGGTGGGCTGGAGGCGACCTCGCCGCTGCTTCGAGAGCCAGGCTCGGCTTGGTTGGTGTTGACAGCGAGCTCGGCAGATGCTGGGCGGTCGAGTGAGGGCGGCGGGGTTTCGGATGCCAGTGCGGTGGTGTCGCCTTGCGGCATGGCTTGAGAGGCCATGATTGGCGATGCGGACCTATCGATCCGCTACGCGAAGGGTGCGAGGGTCGTGCCAAAGGATGCCAACATTCAGCGTTGGAGGTGCATGGTCGCTGCGTGGAGCATGCTTGAAGACGAGGGAGTGAGGCTGGCGTGCTGCGCAGTTGAGATTGAGCGTGATGCGCAGCAAGACTGGCGAGTGAGGAGCCGAGATGGACGAGTGGCCGCGAGCTGATGATGCGATGGGATGATGTGCGGAAAGAGCCGATGTGCTCTACTTGCGCGTCCGGAGGATGCGAAAAGGTGATCGATGCTGGCGGTTGCTGAAGTGGAAGTGATTGTGATTGTGATGATAATTGCGCTTGCGGTTGCGGATGCAGCGACGAGGAGGGTGACGTGCGGGAAGGATGGACGAGGCGATCCAAAGGCAGCAGCGAACAGCGAGGGTGATGGGTCCGAGCTCGAGGTTGACGAGTCGGGCAAGCGCCGAGGTCCAGATCTCGCAGACAGGGGAAGGCCGTGTGCAGAAGCAGCAGCAGGAGCAGCAGCCAAAAAAGGAGGGGTGCAGCTGCAGCTCGACAGGCTCGCCTAGCGCGCGTGCGAAATCGACCCAAATCCACACCGCGCCCTCCCAGCGCTGGAGCTGGCGGGCGCATGAGTGAGCAACCAGCTCGGCTCTGCCGACTCGAGTCGACGGGAAAAATCACGGGCGCCTTGGAAACAGATGAAATCACATTTTCGCGCTCCCACGCCGTGCTCTCGAGATGGCAAAGAGCTCTCTCTGAGCAATGCGTGACAACCACCCATCCGCCGCGGACCAGCCGTGCCTATCGCCGCTGAGCCGCGCTTGCAAAGGCAGATCCGAGAGGCAAGCACACCATCCGAGCATGGCCGCTCGAGCTGCGACCGGAGAAGGGCGCCAGGGCCAAGCAAAGGAAGAAGGAGCGCGCGGGCGCCGCTCAACTTTGAGCTCGTTGGTCGCTCGCTTCGGAAGCCCATCCGAACGCACGGCGAGACCCAACCTCAAGCGCAGCCTTGGCCGTTCGACGAGAGCTTCTTGCCCTTTCCACTGCCGTCCGTCGAGCGACAGTCGCAATGACGCACGGACAAGCGCCAAGTGAGTAGTGCCAAGCTATCAGCTGCCGTCGCGTCCCTGAGTGGCTTGCAGCAGCTCAGCTTCGGCTGGCTCCATTGTCATTCTCATCCCGAGTAGCCATTAGCATCGGTCTCTGTGCCTCCTGGCCGCGCTTGAGCCTCATCAAACCGTGCGCTGGCTCATGACGTCGGTTGCAGACCCAAAACGCACTAGCAGGATAGAGTCCTAGATTGATAGCGATGAAAGAGAACGGAATCGAAAACCCGCCGAGAGGCCGACCGAAAACCCCCACCTGCGAATCCCCTTGGGCTGCACGGTGGTTGCGCGCCGAGCAGGGTGCGCTTCGGTTGCAAGCAGCTTCGCTCGGCTGTACCAGATGAGAGCAGAGTGAGACACATGATTTCGAGTCGTCTCTGCGTCGGACTGCGTCTGGAAATTTCCTCCACTCGCTGCCCATCACCGCTTCACGCCGTCGCTGCTCGGAAGTGGAGCCTCGATCCTCACGTGCAGCTCCAGCTTCGACTTCGGCAGCCAGTGGATATCGAGTCGCCGCAACGACACGGCCCACACAACCCAATCTTCGGGCTCATCCGAGGCTTGCTTCTTTCATTTCGGCAATGCGGCGCAACACCTTGATGGATCTGACATCTGGGCATGCCCGATACCAGCGATCTGATCATTCTACATGTGATCTAACAGATTTACTCCGACATGCTTTGTTTACGTTCTTCCGCCCAGTCCTGCAAGGTCATCGCAACATGATCATCAATACCAACATCAGACCGCCGCCTCATCTGACATGCGCTCCATTCTCTCATACAACTTGCGACGCCGGCGTGCTGTGCAGGCGTCGAGGTCGACACTGCGAATCACGCCCGGCTGATTTGTCAGAACGCCCGTCTGTGCTCGGCCTCGGGAGTCGGAGCGTCGAGATGGCTGAGGAGACGCCGCGAAAATTTCCCGGAAGCGCCCAACAGAATTTCGAATCCGAGCCTCCACTCTGACCGCGAGAGCCAGGGTCTGCCGCTGGCCAGTGAGCCGTAAGCCTTCGTCTCCGCCACCTCTCCCTCCATCTCTCCACCCTACCCACAACTGCAACACCCACATCACCACCATGAACCCGGCAGAGATCGTGCGAGCCATCCGCGCTCAGGCCGCTTCGGATCAGAATCCGTACGCCAACAACCAGAATGCCGTCGCCGGTCTCATGGCGTACAAGCTCTCGCAGCACCGCGACGAGATCCTCATCGCGATGAAGCCCGGCTCGTCGTCCGCCTCCGCCTCGACACCTCCGCCTGGCTGCCCCATGCATGCCCGTGGCAGCACACCCGCTGCTACCCCCGTCGCCGCCCCTGCACCACCGCTGCCTTCGCGTCCCAAGATGGTAGCCTCGTCCGGCGGTCAGTGCCCCATCCCGCACGAGGATCGCGACGCGTACCTCGCCTCCAAGTCCGCCCAGTCTGCCTCGCGCGGCTCCGTGGCACCGTCATCATCCTCATCATCCGAGTCTTCGGCCAGACCGTGGTCGGCGACACTGAACCCGCTCAACATGATGCCCTCCTTGGGCCAGTCGCAGGCGCCCGAGCAGAAGATCGAGCTTTCCACCGAGCGCGTTGTCTCGTCCATCCCGCGCTCTCGCAACTCGGCAGCACCGGGCGCATCTCCCTACGACGCGCCATCCGCATGTCCCGTCAAGCACGACAGCAGCCAGCCATCCGAGGAGCAGACGGACAAGTGGGAGTACCCTTCGCCGCAGCAGTTCTACAATGCGCTCGTGCGCAAGGGGTGGGAGACACCCGAGGAGCACGTCGAGACCATGGTTCTCGTGCACAACTTTCTCAACGAACAGGCGTGGTTTGAGGTGCTCGAGTGGGAGAAGCTCGCGGGCGCCGACTCGTCGCGTGCCGAGCTCGCACGATTCCAGGGCAAGCCGGGCACGCTCACGCCCAAGGCACGCATGTTTGGATGGCTCGCAGCCATCATGCCCAACACGTTCAGCTCCGAACCGCCCTTTGACCGCCACGATTGGGTCGTGCGCAGACCCGACCAGAACGGCAAGGAGGTGAGGTACGTCATCGATTACTACAGCGTGCCCGACGACCCGGACAAGGATGAGCCCGAGTTTGTGCTCGATGTGCGCCCCGCCCTCGACTCGTTTGAGAGTCTGAGCGTGCGCCTACAGAAGGGCTTCCAGGAGTGGAAGCAGGGCGATGGATTCTTCACCGCCTTTGCCGCTCAGAACAGCGCACAGTCGAAAGCCCAGAGTACATAGCCGCCAACATGCACCTCTCTGCTGCGTTTTTTCCGAATTCACACGCACGTTGAAATACCGCTGCTCGTCTGGTTGAGTGTGTGTATTGATGATGTTTACTGCGTCGGTTGTGCGGCGGCTTGTGTGTCTGGATGGCGGTGAGAATCGAGGTAGAGCCAAGCGGCGTAGTCGGCGATGAGGCCCGAGACGATGATCCAGCCGAGGGTAGTGTTGGAGCAGAATTTGCGCCAGCAGTCGGGACGATCGTCTAGTCTGACAGTAGTGATTTGCCAGGCCAGATGCGCTGTGGCACCGACGAGGGCGATGCTGAAGCAGGGATGGTGGTGTGCCAGCACCTCGAGCGCCGGCGAGGACGAAAGTGTCTGCAGTGTCGATTGCGGTAGAATCAATTCTCCGACCGCAGCGGTTCGTGCTGGTTCGAGCACCTGTTCTGCGTTCAACCCCGCACCAACAGGGACAGCTTTGGAGGCACTAGATCCCAACAATCCAATCATGCCCGCCGAGAATGCAGAAAGCACCGGCTTGGTTTGATGTCCAAACAGAAGGGCTGTGGATTTGACGCCAGCATGCACATCGTCGGTCTTATCCTGATGCGCATAGATCGTATCGTACACCAACGTCCAACAAATCGATCCTGCATACAACGGCAAGACCACCGCCCAATTCACACCACCCGCCACTGCAGCCCATCCCAACATCGCGCCCCAGTTGAACGCAAACCCCAGCACGAGTTGCGGCCAGTAGGTAACGCGCTTCATGAGCGGATACATCACCACGACGCCGAGCGAACTCGCGCCCAGCACAATGCTGTACGCATTCAGATTCACCAGCACCGCCAATCCGGCACTCAGCTGAACACCCAGGAAGCATAGCGCCTGAAACTGCGTAATGTCGCCCGCCGCCAACGGCCGCGTCTTGGTCCGCTCCACCATGCGATCCATCTTGACATCCCACATGTCATTGATCGTACACCCCGCACCACGCATCACCACCGCGCCCACGCCGAAGAGCAGCGTGTAGAACAAGGGCGTCGACAAGGGAAGGCCGAGCGTGTGCGAGGCGAGCACGATCGACCATGCACACGGCCAGTACAGCAACCACGTCCCGATCGGCTTGTCGATCCGGCTCAGCGCCAGGTACGGCTGGATGCTGAACCGTTTCGCATCGCCTCGAGTCGCGAGCGGAGCCTTGGCATCCAGCACCGACGGCGCGTCAGCTTTGCTCGCCGGAGGCGCAACGGCCCGCGCGTCGGGTGTCGAGCTGCGTGCGCTTGTCGTGCCAGAGTGCGTGCTGTAGACCCGGACTTGCCCGGCCCGCGATGCCGCCCACGTCGAAAACGCCCGGGCCGACGACTCGGAGATCTTTTTCTTCTTGGGCTTGAGCTTGGAGTGGTTCGCCTGCACATGGTCCGGCTGCCCATCGCCATCCTTGTCCTCGGCCTCGTGCGAGCTCGAGCTGGAGCTGGTGCGTGCTGCATCGCTCTCGTCGTCCTTGTCGGCGTCGTCCTGCTCGGCCTGCTTGGCATCGGACTTGGTCGCGCGGAAGGTGGCGGCCTCGTGACGACGGATGATCTTGAGCGCGTGCTTGTTCTGCTTGCCCGCCTTGGTCTCGCCCTGGTCCCACTCGAGATCGTAGTCCTCGGCGACCTTTTTGATGTTCCTGCGCAGCTCCTTGACGTCCTCGATGAGCTCCTGGTATCGCTCCACATTAAAACCCTTTTCGACGTAGAGCTTCTGCTGGCGGCGCGAGGTGGTCTCGTTGAGCACGGCGCGATACGACACCTCGCGGTTGTGGATGAGGAACCAGATGTAGCCGCCGAGGATGGTGCCGAGACCGGTGAGGTACGTGACGGGCTCCATGACGTCCCAGCCGAGCTCGGTGAAGAACGTGAGGAAGGCGACGGAGCCCCACCAGGCCGAGAGCACGGCGACGCCGGCGAAAGAGAGCCGCTTGGTGCCCGAGTGCGCGATGCGGTCGCACTCTGCCTTGAGCTGGGCGAGCTGCTCGATCTGCTCCGTCTTGGCGTACAGGCTGGCGCGCAGGAAGCGCGTGCGGTCCTCGAACGACGGCACCGTGACGAACACGTTGCGCTCGCCGATGCGGATCACAAACGAGCCGATGCGCGCCGCATCGCGCAGAAAGTCGCCGATGCCGGTGGCGGGCGACCAGCGCTTTCCGTCGGCGGCACGCGTGTGGAACGAGATGGGCGGGTCGCCGAGCGGATCGAGGAATCCCTGGCGCAGCAGCATCTCTCGCATCTCGAGCTGCTCCTTGGACAGCTTGAGGCGCTTGTCCTTGCGCTCGGGCGACGACGGCGGGCCGATGGGGATGCTCACCTTGTCCTTGCTGCCGCTTGTGGCATCTCGGCCGTTCGCCCCGGCGTCAGGCTGCTGCTGCTGCTGCTGCTGCTGCTGTTGTTGTTGCTGCTGCTCAAGCTGGAATCGGCTGGGCTCTGGGCTCGGACCTTCGGCTCGGATGAGGTTGGCGATGTAGCTCAGCGGCTGGGCGCTGTGGAGGAGAAAGACGACGCTGTGAGCGGGAGCATCAGCATCGTATTCGTCGGCCTCGACGTCCGAGGGCTCGCCGTTTTCGGGACCATGCAGCTTGGTGTGCGGGCGATGATCGACCTGCGACACGGGCGGACCCGACGTCTCGGCCGCCTCTTCCCATGGCTGTTCCGAAATGCTCTCGCGCTCGGCTGAGTCTGGCGAGTCGTGCTGATCGTCTCGCTGTTGCGCTCGGGCCTTGGCGGAAGAACGCTTGGAGGAGGGGGAGAGCGGATCGGCACTTGGCGGCTTGAGCGGCAAGGTGAGCTTGAAGAGGCTCGACTTGGTGAAGGCGAGGTAGCCCTGGTCGCGCTCCGAGCCGAGCTTGGAGGCGGAGTGGTGATTGCTATTTTCGTCGGCGGGTGGGGCTGAGCTGGGGTACGTCGTCTTGACCCCAGAAGGTGTGGTGGCGTACATTCTCAAGCGACCAATGATCGTCGGCGACGACGCAGGACGAGACTGTGACGATGCGCACCTCGAGGCTAGCTTGTGGTTGGCGCCGACCGCCAACTGACACAGAGTCCGTGCCGACGCTGGCGCCGAAGCTATGCGCATCGATTCGAAGAAGCATCTGGCTCGTCGTGGCGCAAAGAGCGCCGGTCGCGCATTTCGCACGACCATTGTGTTGTTGAGCACCTGAGGCTTGCCGCTGAGGTCAGATCAGGCCCGAGGTTGAGGTTGCCGCCCCGTCGTCGATTGTGCACCTGTCCAGGCAGGCAGCGTCGACACTTTGGCGCGCCGAACACACGTAGCCTCGGGATGCTGCGAGCGTCGGACGATGGCGCCTTTATGGATGGTGGTGAGGAGCGAAAAGTGGTCGGAGCGTTCACGAATCACGCGAAAGTCATGCATGACGAAGACCTTCCAGCCGGCGCTGAATCGATCTAACATCTTGACTTCCAACGCCAAGCGAGGCGGCCGACCAACACTCGAACAACACCTCCACGTTGGAACGCGAATGAGCGCGGGCCACGCAGCGCTGAATCATGCTGGCGAGGCTGAATCATCTTGCCACTTGGGCTGCCAAGATGCGCCGTGCTGCTCCGCTTTGGTGACGCTTTGCCTGTCTCTTGTCTGCTGCCTGCCTTCTGACTGTGTGTGTGTGTTCGCAGGGGTCTGCTCCGTTCATATAAAGCCGAGCTGCTTGGATTGATTCCTAGCACCAACGACTAACAATTCTTCGCCATCACTGGAGACCAGATCTTTTCTTCCCTCTCGTATACACGCACAAGATGTCGAATCAAGGCGGAACTCAGTCCCCTCCTCTCCAGGGCCGCGAGAACGACCCCATTGGCCAGGTAAGTATAGACGCCGTGGGGCTCGCATCGATGCAAGCCGAGAGCAGCCTGTGTTGACGCTGATTTTGAATTTGTGCTTCGTTGGCAGTCGGCGCCAGGCAAGCCTTCGCATGCTATTCCGGACGAGCAGCAGCGCGGAGCCATTTTTGGCAAGGGCGAAAGCAAGTCGAGCGAGAGCGGCCAGGCCGGCGACGGTCACCCCGGTGCAGGCAATCTCGAGCAGGTAAGCATGACGGTCCCATCCCGCATTCGAACGAGCTAGCGCATGCTTACCAATCAATTCCGCCGTAACATCGTTGCATGGTATCATGGCAGGCCGTTGACAACGCCAAGCACGCGTCTGCCAACCAGCCGGGCAAGTGATGCCTCCGCCACGTCGTATCACACGCGACCACCTCCGAAAACAAGTTGGAATGAAAATCAGTTTCCCGTCCTTCATCTAGGCATCGTGACAGAATGGCTGACTGCGGTCAAGCAGCTGGACGGGTGCGTCGGCGAGATGGTGTTGCGGGTGGAAGCTGCTGCCAGTTGGCATACGCATACGGCGGCAATGAAGCGTAGTCGGGGTGAGGCGAGTGGTAGTAGTGAGGCATACCGCCTGCTTGAGCCCCGGCTGCTTGTGGTGGCGCGCCGGCGATGGCGTGTGTACCTGCGTGTCGAGACGCTGCCGCAGGTGGCTGCGATGTTTGCGACCCAGTCTCATTGGACGAGCGCGAGCGCGACTTGATGCGAAAGAAGGAGAGAAACGAGTTGGTGGCGCCCACCACCATGGAAAAGCAGATGAGCGTGAAGAGCATGGTCTTCCAGCTCACCGAGTCGACAAAGCCGTTGAGGATCTCGGCGAACGTCTCGGCCGTGACGCGCGCCGTACCCACGACGGCAGGATCGCGCGCCGAACATCGCTCCCAGTTGCTGCACGCATGTGCCAACGCCGGCGCCTGCAGATCCGTGCCGCATCGATTCGCCGTGTACGCGGCGGCGCACGCCGTGATCTCGGCGAGCGTGTCCATCTCGTACGCACGCACCTTTTCAGCCACGTCCCTCTGCACCGTGCGCACCACGTGGAAGAGCAGATACAGGAACGCCGACAGGATGCTGGCGTTGAAGATGAGCTGCGCGTAGCCCAGAAGCAGTTCCGGTTTGTCCATGTGATGCACCGAGCCGCTCGACGAGGCTGTCCCCGGCGCGTGGGGCAGTGGCGAGACGGCGCCAGGGAGGATGTAGTTGACGGCATACTTGGTGATCGAGCCGATGCGGCTGGGCGTACCGCGCTGCCGTGACCCTCGACTGCCGCCCTCATCCCCGTCATCCTCGTCGTCGTCGTCATCGTCATCTCCCTCGGTGCCATAGCTGTCGTCGTCATTGGCAAAGCCGTGCTGGTGGGATGCAAGGGCGCGTGCCGAGGGGATGAGCTCCTTGCTCTGCAAATGCGCCAAACGCTTGCCTTTCCTGCTGAGCACGCTCCTTTTGCGGCGCACGTGCTGCGAAGTCGACGCCAGCGGTGAGTTTTGAGCGACCGCATCCGATCTTGGCACCTTGGAAGCGTGACTCTGAGTCGCAGCATCGGCATCGGTCATCGAATCGTCGGCGAGCGCTTCGTTTGCGTCGGCTGTGTGGCGTCGAGTCTCGGCCAACTTGTGAGAAGGCGGTGTGAGGCTCGACATTTCCACGTCGGCCATGTCGGTGTCCATCGTCTGCGTCACGTTGGTATGCTGGCCTGTCCAGCCCACTGAGCCGTGAGTTTCGAATATGCTCGCTGCATGTCAGATGAGAGTGGGTGAGTTCAATCGCAAGGGTCAGTCTCGGTCTGTGCAACACTGACGGGCTGTGCAGGCCCAGTACGTACGCTGCCGTGGGCCAGGAGGGGATGTATCCATGGGCGCTTCGGTACCTCTTTGCCACATGATGACGATGGCGAAGCGCAAGCAGATGGTCGGATCGTAGACGGGCAGGAAGGATTACAGCCAAGCTTGGTGTGTTGGGTGTTGGTCTCGACCGGCTGAGCGCAGACCCTGACGCGAGATCTAACATCCGGTCGCCGTCGAAATTCCTCTCCACATCGAAGTGAGCTTTGGACCCTTCTTGTTGGACTTGGTTCGCCATCGACCTTGTTGTCCGCGTCCATATCCTTCGCTCGCCCCAATACTGCATCAGCACCATCGACGCCGACATGGAGCGCCGGCGCTAGATCCGATCATGTCGCTCAAGCCACTCACGCCACCGTTGCGCTTCTCGACGGTAGCCTTCTCCGGCAATGACAAAGCCTCGACATCGGGGCTCGATGCCCAAGTCGACGATCCTCGCTCGCATCCGCACCACCGCGAGTCGGTCTATCGCGGCGCCTACCCAAAGCCGCGCAACCTCTACTTTCTCTCGCGCCTGCATCTCCGCACCGTGCTCAGCCTGACGCCAAGGCCACTCGACAACGACGCAGCGATCTCCGAGTGGGCCTCTGCATCTGACCCCGACTCCTCCTCGTCATCCGCGGCGGACGAGGCATCCCAGTTGGGCATCCGGCTCGTACACGTGCGCTGTGAGAAGCCCAAGGACGAGAGCGGCGGCCTCACTCGCGAAGGTGCCGCGCGTGCACTGTCCGTGCTGCTCGATCGCCGCAATCACCCCATCTACGTGCACTGCTTGGACGGTGTCGAGGTGACGAGCACGCTCGTCGCCTGCATGCGCAAGGTGCAGGCATGGTCCACACCCGCCATCCTCGCCGAGCTCGGACGCGCGCTGCGCGACTCCAGCTCGTCCGAGTGGACCGAAGTGCCCGCGCATCTGTCGTCCTTCCTCACCAAATTCGGTCAACCTGACGGTGTGCGTCTGCCACCTCGCAATCACATCCCCTCTTGGCTCTGGCCCGCGCCCAACCCGCTATCCGTCCTCGCCGATCCGTATGCGTGGGCTCCCAGCTCGCATCACAATGGTGTCTCCAACGCCAACGGCTCTCACGATGCATCGACAGCAGCTTCCAGCCATGCATCCGATTCGCACATGGCCAAGAGTCCGTCGTATGCGCCAATGTCCTCCTCGCCGTCGGACGGTTTGGCGGGCTCATCTGCCAAAGCAGTGCCCCAACACCGCGCGCACGCTTCCTCACGGCGCGAAAGGCAGCTTCCCATCCATCATCCCACGCTCAAGCTCCACTTTGACACAGACCCAGACTTGCCCGCCGAGCCGTCTCCGCCGTCGGTCTCTGTCGCACTCTCGTCCGCCTCCTCGTCTGCGCACCGGCCAGCAACGCCTTCACGCATGCTCCAGGCGCATTCGCGCAACTCTTCATACAACAGCATCGCGAGCCTGCGCACTCCTCCGCACTCGAGACCATCCAGTCGAGCAGGAAGGCATCCCGCCGCAAGCTCGGTCGGCTCGCATCCTCTCGCATCGCGCTCCACCTCGTTGGCACCGGACCCAGCAGGCTCTGCAACAAGGAGTGCCAGCACCGCTCGGGATGCATCGAGCGCATCGCTTCTCAGTCCCAGTCCAGCAAGCGCTGCTGCGCGGTCGTCCGACAACCAGCTGCCTTCGGTTGCGGCCTTCCTCGAGGATCAATTGCTCAACGATGCTGTGACGAGCGAAGATTTGTCTTCCCATGGCTCGCCCATGCGTCCTCGACACTCTGATGCCGTCATGGCGAGCTTTGCGGACCAGCCGCTTTCGCTGCACACGACGTCTTCGTCGATCGATGCCGGTCCGCTCTCGATCGAGACAAGGCCGCCAGTCGGTGCGGCTCACGCTGACGATCTCGACGTCAGCACACCGCGCGCTCGGCCCACGACGTCGACCAACTTTAACATCGGCATTGCCGGCACGGTATTTCACCACGACGACGACATCACCGACCACGAGGGCGATCTGGTGTCGAGCCTTGGACGCCGAACTGCTGCGGGTTATGGGGGTGGCATTCCAGGGTCGAGGGTGGTGGTTCCGCTCGAGAAGCGAAGGCAGCGCGCGATGGATCTGGAATACGATGCTGAGGGAGAGCAGACACCGACCAAGCCAGCAACGGCGAACAGGCAAAACCCAACCGTGCACGCTGGTCGCACAGCGATGCATTTGTCAGCTAGGAACTCGGCTTCGGATTCAGATGATCCATTCGTCGTGTCTTCCGATGGTCTGGAGATGCGACACGATGCATCGCACACACGCGATGCTAGCACTCAATCCTCCAGCCCGGAACACGAAGTTTTACGCCCTCAATCCGACATTGTCCAAGGCAAACGTGAAAACGAAACCGACCAAGACTCGGACGACGCCCAAGATGCAACCAACGCAGAGCAGCAAGAAATAAGCGAGGACGAGGAAGACGAAGACGAAGACGAGGATGAAGAGGAAGAGGACGAAGAAGAGGAGGAAGAGGAAGAAGAGGAGGAGGATGACGACGATGACGAGGATGATCTGGCGCTCGAAGCGCTCGATCTGGAAGGCTATTAACCAGCTCAGCACACTCGCTCTCCTCTTCCATCACGAATTGATCCCACTTCGTACCCGCAGAACCACACAGACCGTGTAGTTGGTATGGTGTATCACATTCCCGATGATTGCCGCACAAACCGCCACTTGAACGAGCGAGAGTGTAATATTTAGACCGCAGTGTCGTCCGATGCGCCGGCCGAGTGCTTGGAGCCTGCCGGTGCTTTATCCTTTTTAGCGCCGAGGATGAGTTTCTTGGGTTTGGCATCAACACCACCGCTTGAGCTGGGCGCCATGGGGATGCCGCCTGGGCCGCCGCCGCCAAACATGGCCTTCCACGTCGCATGGTCCCTCTTCTGACGCACGCGCTCGGCTTCCAGCACACCGCCCGTCTTGCGCAGCACCTTCTTGTCCACGAATCCGGCGAGCTCCTCGCTAAACTCGTCGTTAGTCTTGGATGCCAGCAGGTCCTTCTGACGCTGGCGCTCCACCGCCTGCAGCGCGCGCAGCCGCTTCTCGTGGTTCACCGCTTGCGACTTGACCTCCATCATGACCGTCGACAGTCCCTCGTGACCATTCTCGGGCAGAGGCGGAATGTACTTGCCACCCTTGCCCGATCCACCACGCAGCTTGACCACCTGCTGGATGTTGCTAAACACCTCGCGCAGCGCACCCAGGTCGTCGCGCAGATCCGAAAGCAGCCCCTCTTCGTGGTTGAGGAACTCCTGCTCGTCCACAATGTTCTGCAGCTCCGACTCCCACGTCTTCTTCCAGCTCGGCTTGACCGTCTGCACATACTCCTCGAGCTCCACCAGCCCGTTGGTCGCACGCTCCACGTCGTCGACAATCTGCTTGACCAGCACCGGCTTGGGCTTGACGCCACGCTGGATCACATCCACGCGCAGATCGTCGACCGTGTCCTGCAGATCCTCGATAAGGGTCAGCAAGTCTTGCGACTGCGTGTCCAGCCGCGATTTGCCCGCCACGATAAAGTTGCGCTCCGCCGCCACCTTGGTCGACGCAATGGCACGCACCGCTCCCGCCTGCTCGCGCACCGTCGACAGGATCGACTTGACATCACCTTCGAAATCGGTCTGCAGCTGGCGCGTAATG
Source organism: Moesziomyces parantarcticus (assembly GCA_023212605.1). Taxonomy (NCBI): domain Eukaryota; kingdom Fungi; phylum Basidiomycota; class Ustilaginomycetes; order Ustilaginales; family Ustilaginaceae; genus Moesziomyces; species Moesziomyces parantarcticus. Next base: position 120,036 of record JALCCF010000049.1, on the reverse strand, counting down.
GCGAATTCGCGACGCAGGTTCTGCAGCTCGTCGAACTGCACCTTGAGCTCGTGCGCGATGCGCGATCCGGCCATCGCCGACGACGTAGGTGACGCCGCCGACGGGCTCTGCACCAGCGGCGCGCCAGAATCTTCATGCTGTGCGCCCGTTGCGCGCGTGTTGGCTCGCTTGAGCTGCGCAACGCGCTGCCCGGCGGCTTGGAACTGCGAGTCGCTGATCTTGGTGGGCGTCACGTGCGCTGGCGTGACGGCAAGCAGATTGTCGTGGCCGACAAAGCCGTGAGACATGCGACGCGCGTCGCGTTCGCGCTCGGCGAGCGCCGTCTTGAGCTCGCGGATCTCGCGCGAGATGGTGCCGAGCGAGAGATCGAGGTGCTGCTTGACCTGGTCTAACGGCTCGATGTTGAGCGTGAGCAGACTGCCCTCCTGCACATCGGCAAGATCCTCGAGCTCGTACGTGACGCCGCTCGCAGGGTCCTTGAGGTAGATTGTGGGGAAGTCGTCCATGCCCGGCGAGTACGCGAAGCGGTCGATAAAGAGCATGCGAAGACGCGCAACGCTGATGCCGCGGTTGATGGGGTTGGTGGGATCCAACTCGATGACCGCCTTGCGCGTCTGACGGCCGAGCTGCAGGAACACGTTAAGCGCATTGGGCGAGGCCTGCTTGGCTCGACTGCGTGGCGTCGAGGCGGCTGCGTTGTTCGTGCTCGTGCCCGAGTCGGCAGACGTCGAGCCTGGCTTGGTGGCGGGCGGATGAGCCTCGGCAACATCGCCAGCGTCCGAAGCGGGTGGCTGAGCGTCGACAAAGGGCAGTGAATCTGTGGAGCTGGCGGCGTGCGAAGAGACACGCCCGGCTTGTGGGGTAGGCGAGAGAAGGTCCCTCGACTGTGCAGACGCACGCGCCGCAGCTGGGCTGGAAGTCGGCTCGGCTTCTTTGGAGCGAGGCTCGGGCGAAGGGCTGAGGCCGTCACGGCTGAAGGTGGATGAGGTGGGTGTCTTGACCTCTTCGATCGATTCGAATTTGCTGTCCACCGTGGCTGCGCTCTTGGATCGAGGGATTGCACGCGCACCGCCAACAGCGCCGCCATTGCCGCTTCCGCTGGCTGAGCCAAAGTAGTCGGCGGTGCGCGCAAACGTGGAAGGACTCGATGCACCCGCGGCTTCGAGTGCCGGACTGGATTCGGGCAGGGGCGGTCGGACGACGCGGCGTGCGCCACTGCCACGGCGCTCAGAGGGCTTGCGCTCGGCGAGCGGACTGCCGCTGCCGCCGGTGGAGGAGGGAGGAAACATGTTCATGCCAAGTCCCTGGCTGTAGCTCTGACCGATGCCCATCTTGTTGAAGGTGTAGGCGCTGAAGCGTTTGCTCGCGCGACGCTCGAGGGCGTCGCGGTTCTTGAGCGCGCGGAGGCTGGGATCGTGCTCGGTGTAATCGGCAGCGTCGACGGACGATTTGGGCGTATGGCGTGGCGAGCGTGTGCTGAGTCGTTGCGGTGTCATGCTGACCTGTGCGACGGGCTCGTCGGTCAGATTCTCCTGTTCGTCGTCCGAGGCAGTTGCGACGGGCGGCACGACGGCTCCCTCATCGACAAGAGTGTGACGCTCGACGCTGGGCATGCGCGGCGTCACCTGACCCGAGTCGGTTTCGGATGCGTCGGACGAGGCGAACGTGGCGGGCTGAGGAGGTGCGGGCGAGTGCTGCTCGCTGCCGCGCTTGTCTGCGGTGCGCTCGCTGGCGGTGCGAGAAACGCGGCTGGGCGGGCGAACGATGCTGCTGTTGCTTCGTACGGCTCCCGTTGGGCTCGATGCGTCGGCTGCGTCGTCGGGAGCTGCAGGGAGCGGCGTTCGATCCGAATGCAGTGCAGCGCCGGCCGAGCTGGCGCGCTGAAGAGACTCGGGCCGTTGGAGCGAATTGGCAGAAGAGGCAGCGGCGGTGTGGGAATCGGAGGAAGCGCCGAAGCCTCCTTCACTGACACCTTGCCTCGAGGCACGAGGGCCCAGCACACGACCTGATGATGGTGGCTGTGGCTGCCGGGCGGGTGGAGGAGTGGATGCAGGCTGAGCGTCTGCAAGAATGCTGGAGCGTCTTGATTCTTTGGCGGCGCGCTGCTGGACGAGGAACTGCTTGTACTCGGCCTGCTTCATCTTGAGGCCTTGGAGGAGGTTGATGATGATCTCGCGGATGCGTGGCAGGTGGATCTCGAGCACGGCGGGCGAAGCCTCCTCGGATAGGCAGCGTTCCAGGCAGTCGCGCAGATCGTCGGGCACCGAGCTGAGGTCGCTCATATCGATGCCATACGAGCCAAAGGCGAGCTTGGCCGAGTTGAAGTCGTTTCCGAGGCGCACGTAGATGTCTGAGACGTCTTCTTCGCTGCGCTGCCCGACGGACCATTTTGTGAGCGACTCGAGCAGCATCTTGGTGGCTACGAGCAGCCGCGTGACCGACGACTCCATGTGGCTCGAAGAGTACTTGGCGGGCGAGTCGTGGGCGAGGCTGGATGCGGCGGGTGCTGAGGCAGGAGCCGGAGAGGTGAGCGACGACTGGCTCGACTGGCGCTCGCGGGTTTGGCGTTCGCGCTCTCGTTCCGCCTGGCGTTGCTTCTCGCGAGCGCGCATCTCTTCGGGGAGCTGTGCTGGCGAGCGCGAGTAGGTTGGTCCACCGCCAGGGCTGTTCCATCCGGATGCAGCGGAAGCAGATCCAGCGCTGTCCTGTCGAGACATGTACGACGAGCCATGCGCGCTAGATTCGTAGGAAGGCGAGCTGGACCCGTCGTGCGCATATACGTGTTGCGGATGGCGAATGCGCTCTGCTGTTACAGGTTGACTGGCTGCCGATAGGCGATGGTTGGAGGATCCGGCGGCATTGCTGCGATCGCCCGAGCCCTTGCGGCTGCTGATCAAGTTGGAGAACATGGCCTCGCTGCTTGCACTGCTTGCACTGCTTGCCGTTGCAGATGCAGCGCCAACACCGGCAACCGGAGCTCACCGCCGAGCCCGCTTTGCCTCTTGAGCCGTCTGCCTGATGGCGACACCAGTCGGAAAGGTGTCGGATGTGCAGCGGCGAGTCTGAGCAGAGGTGATGGTGTGCTGACAAACTGCGGGTGAGCGGTACACGCTTGAAGATGGAGCGAGAGAGGTGGGGGTCGGAGTGGCTACACCTCGGCGCCTCACTCTCATCAATCGTCCGCCTCAGCAGCGCCGCACCTTTTGGCCGCCCGGCTGTGGTCCAAGCGTGTCGCCGCTCCGCATCCTACCAACACATGGATCGGATCCTCACATAGCCCGATGGGAGACTCACCCGATTTGGCACATCGCCGTGTTGGAAGGTCGACGAAAAAAAGCAACAGAAAAGATTCATAAAAAATCAAAAAAAAAAAAAAAAAAGTCCGGCGATATTCGCGGCCGATTAAATCTTAAAGTTTTTGTTGCGTTGATGACGAGGTGGAGCGGCTATCTTCGCACGTCCTTCCAATCCTTCTTCCCTCCTACCTCCCCACTATTCACAGTCTCTATATACACACTCGACAGCCATGCCATCGATACCCACGCCGCCACCAGAGCTCGAGGTGCTCACCTTCCTCTCCGACCCCAATGCCCAGGTCCGACAGGTCGCTCTCAGCAACATCGTCGGCTTCAGCGCCAAGGACAGCCCGCATCGCTCGCTGCTCATCTCCAAACACAAGAACAGAGATGGCTCGCCACTCGTCGGCCGCGACGGCAAGGAGGTCGACACCGTCGAGGACCTCAAGCGTCTCTGCCAGGACCAGCCCATCACCGCACACGACGCCTTCAGCGCACTCATCAACATCTCGGACAGCCTCGTGCTCGCACGCAAGATCGGCGACAAGGCCTTCCTCGAGTTCCTCGTGCGCTACATTGCCGACCCCGTCTCGCTGCTCGCCGATCTCGCGTGCATGCTGCTCTCCAACCTCACCAAGCTCGAGTCGATCTGTGCCCTCCTTCTGGATCTTCAGGTGCAGGCGCGTCCCTTCTACAGCTTCATGGCGTCCGAAGAGATGGAGGGCGCCCTGAACGGCATGGACGTCGAGCCCAACGACCCGGACTATGCGGCCAAAAAGGCCAAGGCACAGGAATATGCCAACAAGGTTGCAGAGCAGGCCAAGAAGATGGACGAAAAGGTGCCTGCCATGGCACGTCTGCTCGACGCCTTTGAGGAGGGCGCCACTGTCGCTTCGCAGGGCAGCGACCTCGAGGCGATGAAGCAGCGCGCAAAGGACGCGGCCACCAAGGCCGAGGCGGACAAGCACAACGAACCCGAAAAGGTCGAGCGCGGCCCAGACGGCAGACCCAGGATCAAGCGCAAGACCAACTGCAACTTCCTCGCCAGCGTCTTTGCCAACGTCACCGTGCTGCCGCGTGGACGAGACTGGTTCGTCACGCCACTCTCCGCCTCGTCGGCAGCCGCATCGGCAACCGCACAGGCGGCGCTCGCTCGCGGCGTCGATGACCACGGCTCCATCCCTGCTGCCACCGAATATCCCGTTGCGCGAATCATGGCCTTCACCGAACACCCCAACCTCATCCGCAGAGGAGGTGTGATCAGCACGCTCAAGAACGTGCTCTTCGTCAAGTCGGCCCATAAGTTGCTGGTTGCGCCGCCGCCGGCGCGCGAAGGCGAGGACGAGATGTTGGCTGGTGCGCTGCGCGCCACGACGCGTCCGCCCTCCTCGGTCGACATCCTGCCCAACCTGCTGCTGCCGCTGTGTGACGGCAAGGAGCTGGCCGAGGTGGATCTCGAGGACCAGGAGGAGCTGCCGGAGGAGTGCCAGATGCTGCCCGAGGACAAGAAGCGCGAAAAGGATCCGGCGCTGCGTCTGATGCTCGTCGAGTCGCTGCTGCTCCTCTGCACCAACCTGTATGGCCGCCAGTGCCTGCGTGCGCGCGGCGCCTACGTCGTCGTCCGCTCAGCACACCTCGTCGAAGCCGACGAAAAGATCGCAGAGTCCGTGCTCAGGTTGGTCAACATCCTCAAGCGCGACGAGTCGGCCGCCACCGCCAAGGATCTCGAGGACGATGCCGACGCCACCACCGAGGACGTCGGCGCCGAAGAGCCCGTGGACAGCGACGATGAAGACCTGCAGATCGAGGAACTTTGATCTTGTCGCCTTGGCCATCTTGGTCGTTATGCATCCATGTATTTTTACGCAGCAATTGGTTTTTTTTGGCTCGACCATCACATATGCCTTGGCATTCCACTGGCAAGTGCGGAGCGGACCGCATCTGTCCAATCGTGCCACGACAGTGACGACTCAGCATTCATCTGGCTCCTCTCTTGAGCTTGGCACCACTTGAGCTTGAGTCTGGTGCTCGTAACAGCTGCAAAAGCGCCGCAGTGCAGTTGGGTTTGGGGCAGGGTCGGTCGGTCGAAGCTGTGCCTGTAACACGGTGGGTCTGAACGAAACCGTGCTGCGCGAAACCTTTGCACCTAACCATACTTCACACAGAACGGCCCTAGATGAGGCGTGACGTCGGTTTCGCACGTCGTTCCGTCGGACACCTCCCCTCCAACTGCCGCATGAGCTTGATGCTATCTGCCGCCGATACGACAACCAGCATCCAAAGAAGCACAAGGTGGTCAGCGTTCAGGAACCGCCGGTGCCAATCGCCACGAATCGTGCATAAGAGCGTGTTAGCGACTAGCGCCGAAACTGGACGGGAAGAAAGTGTGCCCTTGCATGCAGGTCATCGGCTGAAACATGGAGTACCTTGGCGTGGAGATCATGCACGATGGGCGCGTGGACAAAGCTAGCGATCGTCACGATCTCGGTCTTGGCACCATCTGTCTGCCAAGTGACGAGCTCGGGCTGGCCTCGGTCGGAGTGATCAGCAGCTATCTCCGGTGTGGGGCGGTTCCACACGGATTTCTGGGCATGGCGCTCACTTAGGGCTGAGCATCAACGTTTCTGGCGTACCGCGGCAGAGCTTCGGTGACGATGGTCGGGAAGGATGCAGCAAAGAGGTCCAGAGAAGCGGTACAGACCGTCGGACCGCTGCATTGGACCCCGTCATATGCACGCATATGAAGCCATTTAGGCGCAGCTTCGGTCGACCACTGCACGAGCGCGCGCCATTGCGGCCTGACTTTATCTCGCCTCCGGCAAGGCTCATGGGACTACGCCATGTCGATGTCCGTCTCCATGAGCACGTTCCTTGTGCGTCACAGCAGCACCTTTTCGCATAAAGAGCCAGGTTGACTCCGCGTGAGGTGTGCACTTTCCACCCAACCCGACCTCTTGCTCTGCACTCCACCGCCATGTGTGTGCGATCTCTGACGACGCAGTCACCATCGAACTGGAGCGACTCGTCTCCATCCTCTCCGCGGTCGCTCGCCAACGGAGCATCGCTATCGCAGTCGCCTACTGCTCCCGGAGCCGCCGCCGCGCACGCATGCGCCGTAGGGTCGATCCGCAAACGTGTCGTGCGCGCGTGTGAGGTATGTCGTCGCAAAAAGGTCAAGTGCAACGGCCAGAAACCGTGCAGCCACTGCATCTCGTTTGCCGAAGAATGCATCTACGTCGACGTCAAGGACCGCTCCGCCTACAGCAGGCGCTACGTCGAGTCGCTCGAGCTCCGACTTGCCAAGCTCGAACACGCCTGGTCCATGATGCTCCAACATCCATGTCATCCGCAATGCCGTCGTGCCCTCAACCCGGACAAGATGGACGCGCCCGATAGTCAGACATTCGACACGCGGCAGATGTGGACGACGACATCAGCATCGGCGCAAATCGCAGTGCCAAGCCAGTCCGAGATGCAGTCGGTGTCGCTGTCGACACTCTCCGCCGCTCACCTTATTTCGCAAGCCAGCGCTTCCGTCCAGTCCCTGCACCCTAGCACTCAACTGCTGGCACCCACGCTTCGAAACAAGACCAAGACGGAGACACCGCACGCATTGACGCTGCTTCCGCTGCCGGAGGGAGCCAAGTTCTACGCGCTGCTCGAGTGCTACGCCCACCGTGTCCATCCGTTCTTCCCCGCCGTCTCGCCCGCTGAAGCCCAGCACGCCTGGGACAAGATTTCATCCTCTGTGCCCTTGCCGAGCATTTTGGACGCCGAGAGCGTCGCGCTGGTGTACGCCATCATGTCGTGCGCATCGCAAGCCGCCATGTCGGGCTGGAGGCCCAACGACAACCTCGACGCCAACGCATCGTCGGCACAGTACGACGCACAGGCTCGACTCTGGACGAGCTTTTTCGCCAAGCCCACCACCGCTTCACCTCGGCAGCTACATGGTCTGCAGGCGATAACGCTGCTCGCGTACGCTGCTGCTGCACGCGGAGAGGCGGACAAGGCGCGCCGAGATCTCGACGAGGTGCACCGTCTCGCTGCAACCTTTGCACAGCGCAAGTGCCAAGAGAGCGTGCCGAACGCGAATGTCGTACTTCGGTTGGTTCCGGTGCTGCAGATGCTGGTGGATGGTCTGCAAAGTCGCATCGGACCCGTATGGCACCTTGCTCCCGGTGAGCGATCACCCCAGGGTAGCAGCAGCGCCGATCTTGCCGCTGAGCTGTGCGAGCTTGCATCGCTCTGCAGTACCACTGGCTCGGTGGGTCAAACGATGGTCGAGCTCATCTCGTTGCCGCCGCGCGGAACGGTAGGAAAGCAGCGGGTGGAGGAGGAGGAGAACCGGCTGGAATCGTGGTACGATCGACTTCCGCTATCCTTCCGTTCCTCACCGGGGGCTCAAAGCGAGCCGGTTTCAGCTGGGGCTAGCTGCATCGCGTTTGTATCGCTGCAGCACGAGCGGCTGCGGTTGCGCCTTGCCCTGCACACTTATGACGAAGCTGGTGGTGACAAGGATGCGACTCGATGCATGCAGTTGGCTATGCACACTTTGCGCGCATCCGATACGGTGCTACGATTCCTCCCACCGAGTCCGTGGCTTGCGCTGCATCTGCAGTGCTTCGCCATGGCAGCAGCATTTGTTCTGCACAGGTCACTGCACGAGCCGAGTCCAGCTTCGGCTCGAATCGTAGCCGAGGTTGAAGGCGCGATGGCATCGATTCGTCGATTGGACCATGTGGTGGACGGAGCAAGGGAGTTGGTGGATGATCTTGATCTGCTCTGCTCGCGAGTTCGAGCTGCAGTGTTCCAGCCTACTCCAGACGAGGATAGAAAAAGGTCATACGGACAGCCAGTCGAAGACAGCACGGCCAAGAGAATCCGCACTAGCGCCGCCCCATCCAACCAAACCGATCCCACAACCGAGGCGGTGCAACCAGGCATTCCGAATGCATCGTCGGTTCACGACTTGGACTCGTCAACATCATGGCCAACCGACGCGGTGGTTCAAGTGAGCGCACTGACATTGACCGAACTATGGCCCGCCCAAAATATGCCTACCCTCAACATCGCGCAGCAGACTCCAGCTGCGTCTGTTCCAAACGATGGTGTCGGCGGCTGCTCCGCACAGGCGCAGGCAGACCTCATGGCCGGCCTCCTCGAAGGCCTCATTGGCCACCACCCGCAACTGCGCCCCGGCACTCTGTAGACCCCCCATGCCGCCTTCATCCATCGCAAGCACGTTCCGTTTCTCGCATCAGAATTCATGACATTGATCGATATCGCATCTACGGGGTTGCTCGTGTGGCGGTGTCTACAGCAAGGAAACGGAAGCGACGGGTGGCGTCGAGGTGGAGCGTTGGCGGATGCGCGCAAACTTGTCCTTGATCGAGCTGAGCTGAGCTGCCTTCCAACTTCGCAGGCCGCGGCTCACTGGAGGCTCTGCTGGGCCGTTTTCTTGATCGTGCTGGTACTGAGTATTGTCGTGCAGCGCTGCGCATGCCACTCCTTGGTCGAGATGGTGATGTGCTTCGGATGGTTCGCCAGCATCCGGGTATACATGCCCTGCTGATATCGACGAAGCGAGGTAAGCAGGTGCTGTGTCATCCGGTCGCGAATGGCTCGACTGCTGGCTGTGGCTTGGCGAGCTTGGTGTCGAGGATCCCGCCGAAGCGACGTCGCTCTGCGACGCTGCCGTGTGGATGACCGCGCCCGACGGCGTCGCCGATAAGACCGCTTGCTGCCACTCTGGCCACTGCTGTGCATCGTGGAAGCTCTGCGACTGCGAGCTGCCAAAGCTCTGGCTGGCGTCCGTCGTATAGGGCTGCGATTGAGACTCGCACGGGTACGGTGTCGTTGCGCCCATCATTTGTTGCAGGAGCAGCTCGACCACTCGCTGCTGGCTCTCTTCGTCGCTGCTCAACCCAGAAGCTGGCTCTGCCCCCGGAGGGTTGACTGTGCCTTGTCCGATCAGCTCGCCGTCCAAGCCGTACATGTGGCCGTGCACCTCGCCCTCCTGCGATGCTTGCGAGAGCGCGACAATGACCGAATTGGCCGCATTGATGGCGCGATCGAGCTCGGAGATGGCCTCTGCAGGGTTGTAGTTGCCAAAGTCGATGTGGGAGAAAGAGACGCCCGCAGGTGCTTGCTGCTCGGGCACAGTGTTCGAGGCTGCTGCTTGGCCGTCTTGAGAATGGAAGTCAACGGCAGTGGGACCTTGGGATGCGTGCATGGTACTGCTGTCGGCGGGGCATGCCCACGTCCACGAGTTTTCCGGCCAGACTTGCTCGGGCTGATCCCAGACCGATAGCTCCTGGTACCGTGCTGCGTCGGGAACCCTCATGCTGATGTTGATGCTCGGACCTTGCGTAGGTGGCATGGGGATGGAGTCCTGCAAGGCAGGATCCAGCGAGGGGAGCAAGTTTGTGGTGCTCGTGGCATTGGTCCCTGGCAAGAATGAGTCTCTGGTCGAATTGTGAGCGTGCCAAGTGTGCGATCTGTCCATTTCCAGGCTAGAATTGGCGATCGAGCTCCACGATTCCGTCTGTACGAGGCTCGGTGTCGGTTCTTGCGATGCAGACTGTCCCGGCGTAGTTTGCTCGGATGTGTGCGGAAGGCAAGGCTGACCTTGGATGGAGGAGGAGGGACCGTCTTCGTCCGATACGGGTATGAGTCCCTTTCTGATTAAGGAAGCATGGAGGAGAGCACGTCGCTCGGGAGGCAGGGCGCGCTTGACGGCTTCGGCGAGGCCCATCTTGGGCCTAGGCGGGGTTTCGAACTTGGGGCGAAAGACCGATACCGCTTCGTTCGTGGTGATTGCCCGACCGACGGGAATCGGAGGGGCGGCCGGAATGTTGAAAGGAGCAAGAAAGACGCGGGGCCGCTCTCGAAGGTGGGATGGAAGGAGCGTGTCGAAAGAGGTTTGTGACGATGACTGCGTGGGCGCATGCTCGGCCGACGTCCGGTGAGTGGTGTACTGGTCGTGTTCTTCCGAGGCATAAACGAAGCTCGATGCTGGTTGGGAAAGCGCAACAGGTTCGGCGTGGAGAGGCGGGCTTTCCTTGTCGCCATGTGTGAGCGGGTCGATGGATCGCCGGCGTGCTGGCGATGGGGAGTTTGCCGACGATGAGCGGCGGTGACGACTTGCCGAGTAGGGTGAGGCCTTGGACCTTTCACTTTCTAGCGAGGCCCTCTTGCGGCCACTTCCGGAACCGGAACCCGAGACCGGGCCGCTGACGGGGGAGAAGTCATCACTGATGGTGCGAGAGTGTGAGCTGGTGTTGGCGACCGATTCGGGGGGAGTTGAAGAGGTGGAAGGCTCGTCGCCGGCGTGGGCATCCTTCTTGCCTGGCTTGAAGCGATACTCTGGGTATCTTTGCGCGTGCTCTCTCGCGGCTTGCTTTGACTTTTCGTAGAAGGCGGCTTTGACCTCGGCGGTCTCGTTGCGCCAGAGCTGACCGATCTGCTTGCTTAGTTGACGCTGGTAATCCAGCTTTCCGAGACCGGTGCCGGTGGGAAGATCCTTGTTGCTCTTTGCAATCTCGCGCATCTTGGCGGATCGGTAGAGAATGAAGGCATTGGGCGGACGAGGGATTTTACGGAGGACGGGAGAGAAAGCAGGCTTGTCATCCGCGGCGTATTGGAGGAGCGTTTTCGATGGGCCTGGCTGCTCTGGGCTCTTGGCGAGACTCTTTGCTCGAGTGCGACTCGACTCCGATGATGCTGACCCGGACGAAGGAGGCATGGTGTATGGTGTATGGTGTATGGTGTTGGCGCGCGTGTGGTGTAGAAGGGAGCGGAGAGGCAGTTGGAACGGGGAGCCTCTTGGTCGCCAAAGTCGAAAAGTCGTCCGAGCCGATCCGGTTTTAAAGCGAGGGCAGCATCGACGACGCCGCCACGGTATCGAAGCTTGAGCCCGAGCAGAGACTTGCGGAGCGGAGCGGAAAGCGTCGTTGCAGCTGTGTGGCTCGCGCAAAGCCAGCCGGGCTGGCTCTCGTCTGCCTGGACGTTGCGTGCGAGAGGAAATGAATCGATGAATCAAGGCGTTGTGACGGGGCGGGGTGCGTGTGAATGAGGTTGATCAGGCCGGATTGCCGCCGAGCGGAAAAGGGCGATGCGGAGCGCTTTCGAGCGATGGGGCGATGTGATGGGCCGGAGGGGCAGCGTCAAATAGGCTTTGACGAGCTGCATGCGCAGAGCATGTTTGGGTTGGGATCGAGGCGATGGCAGATGAAGTGGTGGCGGGGCACTTGCAGATCCGGTGCAGCAGTGTTGGCAGCCGCGTGATTAGGATGAGAAAGCGATCGCCTTTTCGAGACGGAAGATGATCGGATCGAGTGGGCCAGCCATCGCAGATCGCAGATGGAGGTGGAAGCGCAAGCGGCGGCGGCGGCGGCGGCGGCGAGTCGACATGGCTTCGAGCAGCTGAAAGGAGTGGATGGTGCGACGAGCGAGTGATGCTTGGGCCTCTCAACGTGCAGAGGCAACGGCGTGGCCAAGTGTGCTTTGCGTGGTCGGATGAGCCGTGCAGGCCGAGAAGCCCTTTGATGAGGATGCGCGAAATGCAGGGCAGGTCGGAGGGTGCCGATGCACGACATGCATGAGCTGCATCCGTGCTAAGAGGGACCCTATCGCTGTCTCGTCTTGAGCTGAACTGGGCTGAGGCTAGCCTCGAATGCCAAAATGTGACGACAACAAAGGGGAGCTTGTTGCAAATGCTCGCCTCTGCGTAACTGCGCTCGCCGTGCCACTTTGGAAGGTGTGCGGCGGAACAATAGCGACTCGTGCAGCTCGACCCGGACAAGCAGACATTGTCATGCTGCCTTGCCTCTGCAAGCGTCACATTCGGATGCAGGGCCAAATGCGGCCAGGCGGTCCCGCGCTCGCAACAGCTTTGCTACTGCAGCCGCTGCGCAAAGACGTCCGCGCTTCGACGGGTGGAGGCCAGGATCCTATCTCGACAAGCGACCGCATTGCTGCACTTCCGCAACGCCTCTTGCTTCTTCACCAGCCGCATGCATACTCGTGGCGAGGTCGGACTGCTCTCTTGTCTTCCTATTGCGATGCTGGATGCTCACCAGCATCAAGGGTTGAGCGGCCCAACCTGACGGGCTGTCGAGAGCGCACATCAAAGGGACCTGAGCCCGCGAATTTCGAATATCAACAAATCTCACATCTGCACTCCTTTTTTTTCGGCAGCGGTGTTGGTCTCTTGGCGCGCTCGAAGCGCTGCTGCGCGGCTCACGCGTCGCGCAGAGTGATGAGGCTCAAAATTGCGCTCCACCGCTCACTCACGGTTGCTGCTGCGCTCCACTGCCAGACCCTGGCAAACCCGTCAACGGTGCGTCAAAGCGTGCTCAGCCGGCCTCCTTCGTGCGTGCCACACATCGGATGAGCCTTCCATCACCACATTCAACGTCTGCGCAGCCTCGCTTCCTATCCGCGCTCCCACGATCGCCCTCGCAGGTATAGCAGAAGCGTGCTGCATCGGCACTCCCGCCTTGATTGAACCATCGGACTCTCCGTCTCGGCACGCATCCATCGGCTGCTTGCCGACACTCTCACAACCATGGCGCCCGTCTCGACAGAAACCATGGCTCAGCCCAAGGCAGGGCCGTCATCAGGCAAGCGCAAAATCGACGAGCACCACACCTCCGCCTTCACAGACACCCTCAAAAGGCTCAAGGAGGAGGCCGACTCAAATCAAGAGGTAGACGACCAGGCACTATGGCCTCGCCCCGTCCTCGAGCCACTCGACGTTGACAACGATGCCGTCACCTTCCAGCAGATCGATATCGAAGAACACCAGACCGTCGGTCAGCCTCCTGCCATCCGCATGTACGGCGTCACCGCAGAGGGCCATTCGGTCTGCGCCCACGTCCACGGCTTCCTCCCTTACTTTTACATCCACGCCCCACGCGGCTTCACCGCCAACACCTGCAACGACTTTGCCAACCATCTCAACGTCCTCTTTGGCGCACGCACCGTCCACAAGGCCGAAATCGTCAGCAAAAAGAGCCTCATGGGCTACGCCGGCCAGGAGAACGTCGCCTTCATCAAACTCACCATCTCTGACCTGCGAAGCCTTCCGCGCATCCGCGGCTCCTTTGAACGCGGCGAGATTGGCTTCCGCGACCTCTTCACACCGGGCGACGTTGCCCTTACCTACGAAAACATCGCCTACACTCTCCGCTTCATGATCGATCTCAAGATCGTCGGCATGAACTGGATTCGCATCAAAGAGGCAAACTACAAGCTGCGTCCAGAGTCGCAGAAGGTGTCGCTCTGCCAGATCGAGCTCGACTGCAGCTGCGATGCGCTCGTCTCCCACGCTCCAGACGCAGAGTGGTCCAACGTCGCCCCGCTCCGCATCCTCAGCTTCGACATCGAGTGCGCCGGTCGCAAAGGCGTCTTCCCCGAGCCCTCCGTCGACCCCGTCATCCAGATCGCCAACATGGTCACCCGACAGGGCGAGTCCACTCCGTTTGTCAAGAACGTCTTTACGCTCAACACCTGCTCACACATCGTCGGCAGTCAGGTGCTCTCCTTCAACAAGGAGATCGACATGCTCGAGGCGTGGACAAAATTCGTACAGGAGGTCGACCCGGACGTCGTCATCGGCTACAACATCGCCAACTTCGATTTCCCTTACCTCCTCGACCGTGCCAAAGCGCTCAAGTCCACCAAGTTTGCCTACCTCGGTCGCGAACGCGGCGTTCGAACCGAAGCCAAAGAGACCCACTTCTCCTCCAAAGCCTACGGTACGCGCGACTCCAAAAACACCGAACTCCAGGGCCGTCTTCAGCTCGACATGCTCCAGGTCATGCAGCGCGACTACAAGCTGCGCTCCTACTCACTCAACTCGGTCTCGTTCGAATTCCTCGGCGAGCAAAAGGAGGACGTGCATCACTCGCTCATCACCGAGCTCCAGAACGCAGGTCCCGAGTCGCGCCGTCGTCTCGCAGTCTACTGTCTCAAGGACGCCTACCTGCCGCAGCGCCTCATGGACAAGCTCATGTGCTTCATCAATTACATCGAGATGGCCAGGGTGACGGGTGTGCCCTTCAACTACCTCCTCTCGCGCGGCCAGCAGATCAAGGTCGTCTCGCAGCTCTTCCGCAAGGCCAACGAGGACAACTACCTCGTACCCGCCTACAAGGGCGAAGGCACCGAAGACCAGTACGAAGGAGCCACGGTGCTCGAGCCCAAGGCGGGCTACTACGACCGACCCATCGCCACGCTCGATTTCGCCTCGCTCTATCCGTCGGTCATGATGGCGCACAACCTCTGCTACACGACGCTGCTCGACAAGAAGACCATCGACCGCCTCGAGCTCAAGCAGGACGAAGACTACGTGGTGACGCCCAACAACAACTACTTTGCCACCAAGAAGCTGCGCAAAGGGCTGCTCCCCACCGTGCTCGAGAATCTGCTCGCGGCGCGAAAGCGCGCCAAGGCGGACCTCAAGAAGGAGACCGACCCCTTCAAGCGCGCCGTGCTCGACGGTCGCCAGCTCGCGCTCAAGATCAGCGCCAACTCGGTGTACGGCTTCACGGGCGCCACCATCGGCAAGCTGCCGTGCCTCGAGATCTCGATGAGCACCACGGCGTACGGACGACAGATGATCGACCAGACCAAGTCGTACGTCGAGCGCCACTACACCATCGCCAACGGATACGAGCACGACGCCGAGGTCGTGTACGGCGACACGGACTCGGTCATGATCAAGTTTGGCGTGCCGGACCTCGCCAAGGCGATGGAGCTGGGCGCCGAGGCGGCGGCGCTCGTGTCCAAGACGTTTGTCGACCCCATCAAGCTCGAGTTCGAAAAGGTCTACTTCCCCTACCTGCTCATCAGCAAGAAGCGCTATGCGGGGCTGTACTGGACCAAGCCGGAAAAGTACGACAAGATGGACACCAAGGGCATCGAGACGGTGCGTCGCGACAACTGCCGGCTGGTGCAGACGGTCATCGACACGTGCCTGCGCAAGATGCTCATCGACCGCGACGTCAAGGGAGCCGAGGAGTATGCCAAGAACATCATCTCGGATCTGCTGCAGAACAAGGTGGACATGTCGCAGCTCGTCATCACCAAGGCGCTCGCCAAGGCGGACTATGCGGCCAAGCAGGCGCACGTCGAGCTCGCCGAGCGCATGCGCAAGCGCGATGCGGGCTCGGCGCCTGCGCTGGGCGATCGCGTGGCGTACGTCATCGTCAAGGCGGCCAAGGGTGCGGCGGCGTACGAGCGCTCGGAAGATCCGATCTACGTGCTGGACCACAACATCCCCATCGACACGCGCTACTACCTCGAGAACCAGCTGGCCAAGCCGCTGCTGCGCATCTTTGAGCCCATCATGGGGCCCAAGGCGAATACGATGCTCAACGGCGAGCACACGCGCGTCGTTCAGGTGGCCACGTCCAACGTCGGCGCACTCATGAAGTTCGCCGTAAAGACCGTGCAGTGTTTGGGATGCCGCACGCCGCTGCGCGACCAGAACACGCCCGTGTGCAAGAACTGCAGGCCGCGAGTCGCGCAGCTGTACCACGAGAAGCTCGCACGCGCCTCGGCGCTCGAGGTCGAGTTCGCACGCCTCTGGACATGCTGCCAGCGCTGCCAGGGCAGTCTGGCTCAGGACGTACTGTGCACCAACAAGGACTGCCCCATCTTCTTCAAGCGCAAGCGTGCACAGAAGGACGTAGAGGATGCAGTCAAGGTCGTGCAGCGCTTCGATACCGCATGGTAAGCGCCTGTGCCGGAAGAACCAGTGCAATCGAAAACAACCTTGATCTTTACAGCTCAGTGGGAGTTGCGGGTGTGACGGTAGCGGAAGGACGGAAGAGTCAAAAGTGTGGATTGCAAAGTTCGGCAAGTGGTGCGAGACGAGAGGGTTTTGGGACATCTACAACTTGGCGCCGTCCTTGCGCAAGAAGGTAGCGGCTACGTTCTTGCGCTGGATCTTGCCCGTGGCAGTCTTGGGGATGGCATCGGTGATCCAGATGCGTTCGGGGACCTTGAACTTGGCGATCTTTCCGTGCATTGCGTGTTGGATCTTGGATTCGTCCAGCTGGCTCTTGTCGTGGAGGATGACGACGGCGCCTACTTTTTCGCCGTACAGCTTGTCTGGCATGGCAAACGAGACTGCCTCCTTAACGCCCTCGACCGCCAGAAGTGCGGCATCCACTTCGAGAGGCGAGATCTTTTCGCCGCTTCGGTTGATGAGCTCCTTGATTCGACCCACGAGTTCAACGTACCCGTCTGAGTCCTTTCGACCTTGGTCACCGGTACGGAAGAAGCCCGAGTTGGGGCCGGAGCGGACGAAGGATTCTTCGTTGGCTTTGGCATTGTTCAGGTAGCCTTTGGTGACGTTGGCGCCACGCACGCTTACCTCGCCCACGGAGCCCTGGGGCAGCTCGTTGCCTTGCTCGTCGAGGATACGGATTTCGACGCCGTGTCCAATACCCACGGTGCCCGGCTTGCGCTTGGCGGGAGGAAGCGGGTTCGAGGTCATCTGGTGCGATGCCTCGGTCATGGCATAAGCCTCGAGCACGGGAGCCTGGAACGTCTTTTCGATGGCGTGGAAGGTGGAGGGCGAAAGCGCCGAGGAGCACGAGCGGATGAAGCGCAGCTTGGGCATCGGGTTGGGGATGGGCGAGTTGAGCAGCATCTGGTGGATGGTGGGCACCGCCGTGTACCAATTGCACTGGTTGCCTGCCAGCTCGCTCCAGAAGACACTCGCCGAGAACTTGGGTGGGATCACGGCGCTACCACCGGAGAGAAGAGTGGCGAGCAGGCCGCACAGGAGGCCGTGGACGTGGAAGAGGGGCATGACGAGGTAGGTGCGGTCTTGCGGGGTCAGAGTGTAGGTGCCGATGATGTTGCGCATGGTGGTGTGCAGATTGGCGTGGGTGAGCGGCACACCCTTGGGCCTCCCTGTGGTGCCGCTGGTGTGGAGAACGAGCGCAACGTCGTCGTCTCGCGGCTTTTGGAGCTGCTTGCTTGGAGCGACGCTCGATCCGTCGGCCTTGCGAAGCGAGACGCTGCCGTTGCCGGAAGGGTCAAAGACGACCTCTACGACCTGCACATTGCCGAGCTTCTTGGCGGCGTCGATGGCCGGGTGACCGGCAGCGAGCGCGCCCTTGGGAAGCAGCAGCAGCTGGGACTTGGTGTCCTGCAGGTAGAATTCGACCTCGGCCTGCGAGTAGTTGGGGTTCAGCGGTGCGGCGATGAGTCTCTGCGCGCCCGTGGCGAGGAAGGCGAGGGTGAACTCGATGCCGTTGACGAGCGACGAGCTGACTGCGCTGCCGGGCGCAAGATTGAACGAGGCGAGCTGCGCCTGAAGCTCGAGCACGAGCGCATGAAGACGCTCGTACGAAAAGGTGAAGGGCGTGGGCGACGACTTGGGCAGGACGATGGCGGTGGACGAGGCATCGAAGCCCTGACGCTGGGCAAAGACGGACATGAGGTTAGCCATGGTGACGTGTCTTGTTATTGGCGCGGGGTAGAGGGGTTGGCAGGTGATGGTCGGAAGGGATGGCGCGCTCGGCGACGGCGGCCATCGGCTATCGATAGGATCACGGAGGCTTCGGCTATACTATTTTATCGCTGTGCTCATCTGCCTCTTCGCTGCTTCGCGGGGAGATGAGCGTGTGACTCTCACAGTCTGTGCGTGGAAGGATGTGACGTCTGTGGAGGCTAACGCATCGGCGATCTCCGTTCCACGGTTCAAGGTTGCAAAATGTTACACCGGCATGTCTCTACAAGGCGATTGATTTTTGGTCTCGAAATTTTTGCTGCCGCACGAAGAAAAAAAAAGTTGGCCGCACGCGCTGAAGAGATGCAGGTGCAGCAACGCAGCGCAGCGCAGTGGACGGGTCCAAATTTTCGCTTTCAAGCTGTGCCTCACTTTGTGTTTCTTCTTGCAGCCATTCCACCTTCTCCCACCACCATCGTCACGACAGCGCACGCACCATGGGTCGCCGATCGAAGAACAAGCAGGCACCTCCGCAGCCTCTGCCGGAGGACCGTCCCATCAACAAGGGAAAGAGGAAGGCGCAGGAGGCGCCGCTTCCTGCCAAGAAGCAAAAGTCCACACCTGCCGCCGCTTCCAACACCCACACCGCCGCACGCACGCCGGATGCGGCCGCCAGCTCCAGATCGTCCATCAAGCCTTCCACATCCAAGGCTGCCGCAAAGCCAAGCTCCAAGCGCAAGCAGCCATCGCCATCCCCTAGCGTAGACGAGGAGGAGGAAGAGGACGAGGATGACGAGGAGCTAGATGACGCCGAAGAGGAGGAAGAGGAGGAGGACGATGAGGAGGAAGAAGAGGAAGACCCGCTCGAGGCGCTTGGCCTGCCAACGAACGGAAAGCTCACCGAGCGACAGAGGAAGAAGGCGCTCGCCGAAGCAGAACGTCTCGAAGAGCTGCTCAAGAGCCAGGGCCTCTCGCTCGACTCGGACGACGAAGACGATGACCAAGAGGAGCAGGAGGACAGCGAAGACGAGCACGCCCACTCGCATGACGATGACGATGAGGAAGACGCCGACGAGCAGGAGCTCGGCGACGAATTTGACCTCGGCGAGGGCGATGACGACGACGACGAGCAGCTTGTGGGCGAAGATGACGAGCAAGACAGCGAGGATGACGACGACGAAGATGACGACGAGGCAGATGAGGGCGCCGAGTTCATGCTTCCCACGCTCGAGGAGCGCGAGGCGGAAAAGATGCGCGGCGCCGATCTGCAGCTGGTGCACATGCGCATCCAGGAGATCGTCACGGTTCTGTCCAACTTCAAGAAGCTCGCCGTCGACGGCCGATCGCGCTCCGAGTACGTCGAGCAGCTGCTCTCGGACATCTGCACGTACTACGGCTACAATGCGTTCCTTGCCGAGAAGCTGTTTGAGCTCTTCACGCCCGCCGAGGCGATCGAATTTTTCGAGGCCAATGAGACGCCGCGTCCCGTCACGATCCGCGCCAACACGCTGCGCACGCGCCGACGCGATCTGGCGCAGGCGCTCATCAACCGCGGAGTCAACCTGGAGCCCATTGGTGCATGGAGCAAGGTTGGGCTGCAGGTGTTTGAGTCGAGCGTGCCGATTGGTGCTACGCCCGAATACCTCGCGGGCCACTACATGCTGCAGGCAGCGTCGAGTTTCCTGCCGTGCATTGCGCTTGCGCCGCAACCGCACGAGCGTGTGCTGGACATGGCGTCGGCACCGGGAGGCAAGTCGACGTACCTGTCTGCTCTCATGCAGAACACGGGCACGGTGTTTGCCAACGACTCGAACAAGAACCGCATCAAATCGCTCGTCGCCAACATCCACCGTCTGGGGTGCAAGAACGTGGTGGTGTGCAACTACGATGGGCGACAGTTTCCCAAGGTGATTGGAGGATTCGACCGCGTCTTGCTCGATTCGCCGTGCTCGGGCACGGGTGTGATTCACAAGGACCAGTCGGTCAAGGTGAACAAGTCGGAGCGCGATTTTGCGCTGCTCACGCATCTGCAGAAGCAGCTGCTGCTGTGTGCGATTGACAGTGTCAATCCGCGCTCGAGCACCGGAGGCTACGTGGTGTACTCGACATGTTCGGTGATGGTGGAGGAGAATGAGGAGGTGGTGCAGTATGCGCTGCGCAAGCGATCCAACGTCAAGATCGTCGATACGGGCATCAAGTTTGGCCGCGATGGATTCAAGGCGTTTGGACGCAGCAAGTTTGACGAACGCATGCCCATGGCGCGTCGAATCTTCCCGCACGTCCACAATCTCGACGGCTTCTTCCTGTGCAAACTCAAAGTCAACCCGCCCACCAACAACAAACCCACCGCGGGCGCGGATGCAGATGCCAACACCGACGCAGACACCATGCTGTCGTTGGATAATCCCGAAGATCAAAAGCGCATGGAAAAGTCGCTCAAAAAGGCAAAGTCGTCGCGATAGTCACCCCATCCTTCGCGCACATGAATCCCATCTCGCTTTCCTTGCACTTCATATTTGTCTCTCGCGCGAAAAGGCTTGGCTGTGTGAAATCATTCCGACACTGTGCCAAAGAGTTACAGTTACAATGGGAGGGGCCTTAGAGACGCGCGTTCTCGGGCATCATCCTGAGCGCCTGTCGGATGCCGAGATCGGCAAGCACCTCCTCGGATCCGCCGAGCACGGCGTCGAACTTGTAGGTGCGGTGGAACATCTCGACAAACTTGCCCATGCCGGTCTTTGTGAGTCCGCGACCGCCAAAGATCTGGACGGCGCCGTCGGCGACCTCGTGCGAGACGCGCGTGGACCACGACTTGAGCAGCCCCACCTGACCGGCGAGGAACTTGGACTGCTGGGCGTACGACATCTTGCACATCTGGAACGTGATGTTTTCGAGCCAGTTCTGCGCCGCCTCGACGAGCGAGATCATCTGCGCCAGCTTCTGACGGATGACGGGCTGCGAGGTGAGCGGCTTGCCGAACACCTTGCGCTGGTGGATCCAGAGCATGCACTCCTCGCACACGGCGCGCGCGGCACGGATGGTGGAGCAACACATGACCCAGCGCTCGTGGTTGAAGTTGGAGAGAATGTAGTAGATGCCCATGCCGTCCTCGCCGATGAGGTACTTTTTGGGCACCTTGACATTGTCAAACGTGACGTACGCGGTGCCGGCGGTGGTGGAGTAGGACGTCTTGATCTGCTTGGTCTCGACGTTGCCGCACGAGCGCGGGATGCAGATCATGGCAAAGCCCTGGTCGGTCTTGACGGCGGTGGAAAAGTAGTCGGCAAAGGTGCCGTTGGTGATCCACTTTTTGGTGCCGTTGACAATGTAGTGCTCGCCGTCTTCGGTGAGCGTGGCGGTGGTGCGCAGACCCATGACGTCGGAGCCGGCAAAGGCTTCGGAGATGGCGAGGCAGATGAACTTGTCGCCGGCGAGCACGGGCTCGACGACCTCCTTCTTGAGCTCGTCCGAGCCAAAGTTCATGACGGGCGGCAGGCCGATGACCATGCCTCCGTTGAGGCCGTCGCCGAAGCCGCGCTGGCCGCAGCGGACGAGCTCCTGGGTGAGGATGAGCTCGTGGAAGTAGTCGAATTCCTCGCCCTTGATGCCGGCAAAGAGGGTGCGGCCGTGGAGGTGCTTGCCGGGGCCCATGCGCATGGCGTTGATGCCGTTCTTGCCGAGCATCTTGACGAGCTCGACGTCGGGACGCTTGCCCGAGTCTTCGCAGCGCTGTGCGACCTCGACAATGTGCTCGTCGACGTACTTGCGCCACTCGCGCTGGAGGTGGCGGTGCGAGTCGTTGAAGTAGGGCGAGTGGTAGGCGGGGGTGAGCCAGGTGGGCTCTGCGTAGGGGACGCGCGAGGGGCTGCCGAGCGGGTCGGGCTTGAGCTTGGACTGCTCGCCCTTGATGGTGCCGATGATGAGGCGCTGGTACTGGGGCTTGGCGAGGATCTCGCGGCGGTGGAGGCCGAAGAAGGTCTCGGTGGCATCCTGACCGGCGACCTCCTCGTCGTGGAAGACGTTCTCACCGCCGGGGTGGAGCTCGGAGAACTTGGAGACGTTGTAGACCTCGGCGTCGATGACGATCCAGAGGTCGCCCTGCTTGTTGTGCTTGGCGACCTCCTCGCGCGTGTACTCCTTGCGCTCGGGGGCGGAGGAGCCCTGCTTCTGTGCGGACATTGTGAATGTGAAATGCGGTGGGGGAGGGGATGAATGCGGGTGCTGCGGTGGTGGTGGTGGTGGGTGGGAAGATAAAGGTGCGAGCGAGACAAATGCCAGCAAGACGACGGGAGAGGGTCAGGCAGGGCGGCTTGCGGGGTAGGCATAGGGGAGGGCGATTGTATGTGCCTCCCTCCAATGGCGGACAGTCGACTCGGACCAGCGGGCTGCGCGCAATCTCGATGAACCGGTTGGACGGCGGCCCAACGAAGCCGGAGCAGCATTTCTCTCTCTTTTCGTTCTCAGGGTCGCTCGCGTAAAAGTGCGCCTCCAATCCGAGCCGACTGGGTTTGTAATCAGAGCCGAGAGCGAGAGAGGATGCGCGCGCCGTGTCTTCGACTTGCTTTCACGCCGCATTCTTTGTGGTCAGCCTCGCCACCGCGTCGATCCCAGCAACACGGACCCTTTCCACTCGTTTCCCCTTCGGATGCTGCTCACTCTGCCAACGAGTGCCACTGCGATCTTATCTAAACCATGAGCATATCGCTTTGACTCGAAAGCATCAGAGACTGTTGGCGCGGATGCACAACGAGGATAGTGGATGTGGCGCGCAAGAGCAGATGCCAGTCGAGTGCAAGTTAGGCTTTGCGCGTGAAATGCACGTCTGTCGATGCGCGCGCGGGCCAGAAAAGGCTGTCTTCTTTCTCGCCCGAGTCGAGACTCTTCTCCCGCTTCCCCACACCATGGCCAAGGCTTCCTCTCTCTCTCCCTCTGCTTTCCCCGCACGCGCTGTACCGAGCTGCACCTCGCATGGCCCGCTCACCGACACATTCAACGCCAGCAGCCCCTCTGCCAGCTTCCCCGCAATGCACGCCTCGCAACCAAGGCCCCCGCGCATGAGCATCGCGACCCAAGACCCTCGCTTGTTGCGCTTGTGCTCGCGCCGACCCGTCTTCCATCGGAGTTCCACATCCACATCCACCAACACTCGCCAAAAGTGACACGCACCCTTCCGCTTTGACAACTTGAGATTCTTCCAAGTTCGTGGTAGAGTACCTTTGAGTCATCATTGCACTGTGTATATGCAGCTTCGCGCAACGTCGGCTTGCCTAACGACTCGCCATGTCCAGCGCCTTGAGCACCACCGTCAGCCCCAGATCCGACGCCGTAATGGGGTCCATCACCGTCTCGTGCACCTCGGCGAGTGCCTTGACGCATGCCATCTTGCCTCCGGGGCCGAGCACGTATCCTGCCTGCGCCGGTGCATACGACACCACAATCTGGCGCGCACGCTCCGCCGTAGCACGCTTCTGCGCCTCGGTACGCGGCGCCACTTCGTCCGGCGTCCCAATCTCCGACCCCCACCGTCGTCCCTTGGGCCACATGGTCTCGGTGAGCTGAGCAATCCACTTGGCAGCATTCTCCACGTTGAGCCCGGCAGCCGCATTGTTGAAACCAGCCACAATCGATGAGGCGTACGTCGTGCGCACCACCTGTTCCAGCACACGCAGCATGCCGCGTCGCAGCGTCCATCCGCCTTGCAGGTTGAACGCCTCGTCCGCCACCGCAAAGATCGACGACAAGAGCATGTCGAGCTGCCGGGCACTCAGCTCCGATTTCGTCGCCCCACCCACGCCACCGTGAGCACCAGCCATCGCTGATCCATCCCGTGTGCGTCGAGACGGCGACGTGGACGGCGAATTGGCGCGCGATACAAATGCAGACGTCGTGCTCGACGCCGAATCCGCTACGGGCGATCCCGGCGCCTGCATCCCTGTCGCCGCCGCCGCTGCTGTCGCCGTTTTGGCAGTCTGCTTGCCCACCATGCCAACACCGCTTGCGATGCCCTTGCCAATCCCGCCCAGCAGGGCGCCTGCCCCGCCCTTTCGGCGCAGATCTTCCACCGACGCTCCGGCCCGTGTGCGATCCAGGAACCGTCTTGCGCCGCTTACCGCCGTCAGCTGAGCACGATGGTCCGCACGCAGCAGCTCGCTCAGGTACGCCTCGAGCGCACCACACAGCTCGGCGCTGCGCCGGCCCTTGGCTGCAGGCAGCCGCGGCAGCGGATGGCTCGAGCGCGGCTGGCGTTGCACCTCGGCATCCATCTGCTCAAACTCGTGCCATCGCCGCACCAGCACAAATCCGTCCGGGCTCGTCGTCGAGGCGGCCGCTCCGCCGCTCGCGTCGCTGACGCCCTCCACCGAGATCATCACCTCGAACGTGCGCACGTCCACCGCACGTCCACTCTCCGCATTCGCGCTGATGTCCGTCACGCTCACCTCGACCTTGCTCGACGCTGGCGCAGACGCTGCCTCAGTACTCTGCCTCGGCGCCTCTGCCGGCTGACCGGGCAACGCCATCGGCTGCGCACGCGGCGGCGCAGACGGCACGCGCGGAGGCACCGACATCGGTCGTGACGGTCCCAGCGGCGGTCCCATCACTGGCGCACCTCCCGCTGCAGGCGGTGGTGGCACCGACGGCGCACGCGGCGGCGTCTGCGTAGCCGGCTGCAGCAGCGACCCTTGCGTCGTTGGCGCCGTCGGCTTCCTGCGCGGCTCGTACCGCAACGCGCCGCGCTCCGAGTCGGTGCTCGAGAAGCTCGGCCGATTCTCGCGCTCCAGGAACGCACGCAGCTGATTCGGCTCCGGCGACTCGGACCTCGGCATGTTCTCCGCGAACCTCGTCTTGAGCGGGCTCGAGACGGCGCTCGGCGGCTCGCTCGGGCCTCCTTCTCGCACGGCTTGGAACGCATCGTGCAGCTGCACCAGCCTCGCGATAATGTTCTCGCGCAGCGGCTCCACCACGTCCATGTTGGCGCACCACTCGAGGTTCGTCAGCACCTGCTGCGCGCTGCGTCGCACCAGCACCGGCTGCTGCCCATCGTGCGTCGGCGGCAGCGTGCTCGGCAGCTGCTCCAGCGCCTTGCTCAGGATCGTGCTCGCGTCCGCTCGGAACGTCTGCTCGTCCAGCGTCGTAAACTCCATGATGCTCGCCAATGTGTTGAGCTGCGTATGCAGCCGCAGCAGCGACTCGCCCTCATTCGGCGCACAGTACCGATTGTTGGGCTCCTCAAGGAACTCCTCGAACGCCTCGTACGCCGCCGAGCTCCGGTCCGAGAGCAGCTGGTGCATCGCCTCCAACGGCGCATGCTCGTCGTCTTGGATCGAGTCTATCGACATGCTGCCACGCGGAGCCAAGTCCAGCGCCGCAGCTACGGGTGCAGGTGCCACAATGGCGGGCGCATCGTAAGAGCGCTTTTGCGGCGTTTCGGGAATGTCGAAGCCACGCGGCTCGTTCGCCGCGGCGGATCCGGTGCTCGAGCTGGCAGGCATTGCCTGAGGATGGCTTCGATCGTCACTCGTACGCAGACTCTGGCGCAGCGAGGCTGGAAGCGGAGGCTCTTCGATGCCTGAAGGCATGTCGAGATGATACGCGGGCGCAGAGCGGTGCGCGACATCGTTGTCACCGGGGCGACTTGGTGAGGGAGAGACCGAGCGCACCTCATTGGGCTCCCTTTCGGCGAGAAGCGCATACCGACGACGTGGCGACGTGGTTCCTGTGGGGCTCACGGTGCCGCTCCCTGCATTCTGAGCGCGCGCCGATGGATCAGCAGGCACCATGAGCATGTTGCCGAATTCGTCCACTGTGCCACCGACTACATCGACGGCCCGTTCAGCAGCATCAGCTAACGCGCCCAACGCGCCCGTCGCGAATCCGCCCAGCGCCGAAAACGGTCCTGAGCTGTTGGACTTCTTTGGCGGCGTAGCACGTGGCCGAGCGCGATCGGCCAACGCAGCCGGATGTGATGATGACGCTTGTGGAATGCGAGGGTCCGCTCGCGGCTGCGAGTCAAACGACATGCTTTGTCGCGAAAGAGTGTCTGGCGATCTCGAGCGGGGCGCCGGAGGATTAGGACCAGCAGATTGGGCGAAGTCAGCTTGGCCTTGTGCGAAGCGTTGCTGTGGTGGCAGAAACGAGGTGGGGGGCATTGCATCGTCGAACAAGATTGGTTGAGTGGCACGCCTGGCTGGCGATTGCGAGGCTTCGGTGGTCTGGCGATCCAAAGCGGCGGTGTCGAGCGACTTGAGATGCTCGAGCTCTTCGGACGAGATGGTCTGCGCCTCGAGGCTGGTCTCGGACGCGGGTTCGGCCCACTGGACGATCTTTTGGTTGATAAAGTCCGGGTCGCCGATGGTCTGCACCACCTGCCACGCCTGCTTTGCGACGATTTCGGTGAGGAGCAGCATCACGACGGGGCTCGAGCGTTCTGCAGGTGCGAGGTTGCGCGAAAGAAACTTGCGCACGGCCTTGCGCAGCGCATCCACACGCGCCGCCGTGCTGGGCCAGGTGGAGCGTGCAGCCGCCGCCGCCGACGCCGCGCCGTTGGCGTACTGGTTCGAGATGCGGCGACGGCGGAGCGACGAGAGCAGCACGCTCTGCACCGTGAGCAGGATCTCGGCCGACGTGTTGGCGCTCTTGAGCTGGCGCGATCGGAGGTAGACGCTCGTGGCCGTGTGCGAGATGTTGGCTTCCGCCGAGATGGGGAAGTTGGGATGCGCGAACGTGAGATTGTCGTACCAGCCCTGCACAAAGTCGCGAACGACGAAGCGGATCATGGTCTGCGAGCTCTGGCGAAGCGCGTCAGGCATTTCGTTGAGCGAATAAAGTTGGTCGGTCTGCATAAGCGCATCATCCTGCGACGCAACATCGGCGATCGTATGGTCTTGAGCGGAGGAAGCCTCATTGGAGCGTGTAGGTGCATCTGCAGTGTAGGAGAGGAGATAGCGGGCGGGATCAAAGCTGGAGAGGCTGCGTTTGCCGTCGGTGCTGGGAAGCTCGAGGAGGGTTCGCACCCATGGGTTGCACACGAGCAGCGCCGAGACGACCACGACAAGCAACGCGTTTCGAACGCCAACAGAAAGCAGAGCAACGACGAGGCCGACGGTGAGTGCGGTTGGGACGAGGCTGGCGTGACTGGCTTGACGATGCTGTGATGGCGGTGCGGAGGTGTCTTTTGCAGCAGAGGTCGCAGAGGTGTCTGTGGACGAGCCCTGCCCCGCCGTCGAGGCGGATGCGGCGTCACCAGCCGGCTTGTCGGTCGATGGCGCGAGACTCATTGAGTGTGGAGATGGATGGATGTGCGTGGCGTGAGGCCAAGGAGTGACTGCTTAGCGCCGGGGCAGCATGGCCAAAAGTTGCGAAATGCTCTCGACCCTGACGAGCTATGATACCTCGATGCGCCTGTTGATGAAGGAGCAGACGAGAGGTGTGCGAGCCAGTGAGCAAGAGCGAAGGTCGAGTTGGCCGCACCTGACCGTGTCGTTGCGTTGCGAAGGCGTCCAAACGAGCCGATCGTCGGACGGTGCCGCCGATGCGTCTGTGCTTTCTCGGTGATGACAGCCCGGCTAAGCGTCTGTCGCTCCACTCCGAAAACCCTTCTTTTTTTGGCTCTCGCGTTGGCCGAGCGACCGCACGCGTGTGAAGTGTGCGCGAAGCGTGTGTGTGCGAATCATTGCCCTTTCAGATACTCGGCGATCTTACACGACCGCTTTGCAGCCACCGCCTTTCATCACAGCTCCGCTGATGCACTTGCCATCATGGGCAAGCGCTTGCTTGCTTGCTCACACTCAATGAGCCTGATCATGGCAACAGCAGCTCAGGGTGCCATGCAATAGATTGGATCGGTCGGCCTTGCTGCAGGACCGCCATGATGGGGTCGAATACTGATACAGAAGAAAAGCCATGCACTCCAGCTGTGGCTTTCAAGACCCTTTTGAGCCGGGTGGAAAGATGGGCTATCGGCAGCAGTTGCGCTATCTAATCGTCGCCCTCCGAGTCCTCGTCGCCCTCGACCTCGGCGTTCTCCTTCTCGACACGCGCCATGAGCTGCTCCAGCTCCTGGTCCTCCACCTCGGACACCGTCTTGGGCTTCATCTTGATGTTGACGTCGCCGCCGCTCGCGCGGATGCTCTCGGTGATCTTCTCGAGCGCCTGCTCCATGAGTGCGATGCCGCCCACCTTGTCGGTCGAGTTGGTGATGAGCACGTACAGCGGCGGCGCCACCAGCTTGATCTTGATCGGGATCGCCTCGGTCGAGACCGCCTCGCCCGCACGCAGCGCCTTCTTGACCGCATCGATGCCCTCGTACCCGAAACACGTCACCTCGACGTCCGCACGGATCTTGACCGGCTGCGGCGTCATCCTGCGCGCAATGTTGGCGTGCAGCTCCTTGCGCACCTCGTCGTCCATCTGAATGCCTTCAAACGTCTTGTCCATGTCGAGGATGGCCAGCTTGAACGCATCAAACGCATGGCCGTACTTGTCGTGCAATGGGAACACGATCGACTCGTACAGCTCCTCCACCTCGCGTCCCAGCTTGCCCGCCACGTGCGCCATGATGCTGTGCACCGCTTTCGACTTGGTAAACTGGTCCTCGCACTTGACCACGTCCTCGGGCGACACACGTCGCTTCGACAGGTCGATGTAGCCCTTCTCCTTGTCCACACGCAGAACCACCACCACCTCGTTCCTGCCGACGCGGATCAGCTTCTGGATCGATCGGATACGACGTCTAGAAAGCTCCGAAAGCAGAATCATACCCTCGGCACCGTCGTACTCGAGCAGCTTGACGTACGCGCCCATCTCGGCGATCTGCTGCACCTGGCACATCACCACCTCGTCCACATCGGGCAGCTCCTTCTTGTAGAATCGCATCTTTGGCGTTTCGGATCCGGTATGAATATCCAGTGAAAGGGGTGTGTGTTCGAGCGCTAGCTGATTGAGATCAACGGATCTGGTATGCGCTTCGACGTGCTAAAATGTGCTGCGGCGGCGGACTGGTCGAGATTGGTCGATCCGTGTACAGTCGCTGTGGTTGTAAGTGCCGCTAGAGTATGGTGTCGAAGTCGTGAGCAGCAAGCAGGTTGGAAGGAGCTGAGCAACACCTCCTGTCTGCAGAAACCTCGAATCCACATCTGCAGGCTGGCCGCGATTGAGCTCGAGTTTCCGCACTCTGCTGCCGCACTGACCGTGGTGCTGGAATTTGCGCAGCCAAGGCGAAGAAGATTCTGCTGGCCCTGTGTGACTTGTGACTGGACCTGCGCCTCGTAGCTTCACGTGATGCAAATTTCTTCCTATCGGCCGCGTGCGTTTTCGGTCCATCAAGTTGTCTATGTTTTGATGGTCTAACATCGGCATCAAATTCGCGATGTGGAGGCTAGCTCGGCCAAACTTTTTGTGACCAACAGGGTCCAGTTGGAAGACGCTGATTGCTACGCTCTCAACACCAACCGCTACCTTGCATGCCCGAACCGCTTCCTTCGACAACGGTCTGCCCGTAGCCACTCCGTATGAGTGCAGACCGGAGGCAAGATGGCGTTGCTGACCAGGCCCCCACCACAGCTCGCCCGCTCCATCCTCCACGCTTCACTTCCTTCCGGCCGCTCGCGGCTGCCTCTGCAAGCACC
Source organism: Moesziomyces parantarcticus (assembly GCA_023212605.1). NCBI lineage: Eukaryota > Fungi > Basidiomycota > Ustilaginomycetes > Ustilaginales > Ustilaginaceae > Moesziomyces > Moesziomyces parantarcticus. The sequence continues at coordinate 90,643 of JALCCF010000049.1, read as the reverse complement.
CCATCCAGCAGCACCGATAGGCCCTCCTCTGAACTCCCTACGCCTGTGAGCAGAACATCACACAAGGAAGGCAGAGATAGGCGAGAAGAGTCATCCAGTCGCCGCTCGCGCGAAGCCGAGCGAGAGAGGCGCCACCACCAGTCAAGTGCCCCTGGTTCGTCGTCCCGCAGAGAATCAAGTTACACCCATGAGCCAAGGCATCGAGACGGAAAGCGCAGTCACCACGGCCACCGTGACCGTGACTCGGATTCTTCCAAGCACAGACACCGCCATCGGTCGCGTTCGCCTCATCGCTCATCCAGACATGCTCAACACCGCAGCTCCATCCACGCCGAATCAGAGTGCTCGTCAAGACACCATCAGCTCGGTCCGCCGCAAGACGGCGACTCTTCCACATTCGACCGCGATCTGTTTTTCACAGATACCAAGGGCGATCCAGATGCGCTGATCTATGGCCAGGATCGAGCCAAAATACCTCGTTCCCATCGAACAGCTCGTTCTCGCGATGCGCTCGGTGTGGCCTCGCGCGACCCTCTCATCCCGGAACGAGAGGAGCCTCGGTCACACCTTCCGGACCCGTCATCCGCTTCATTGCCGCCACCAAAAGCACCAGACTTTCCTCTGATCGCAGAGTCGTTCATCGACATTAATGACGACATGTACGCATCCGGGACTAGCTATCCGCCGCCACCCTCCGGTGCCAGCATCGACATCAGCGAACGAAAGAGAAGGGCTCAGGCCGCCGTCGATGCCGTTCCGACAGACATCGATGCCTGGCTCGAATTGGTGCGATGTCTCCCGCTCGTTTCCATCAATACATCCGGAACATCGAACTCGACGGCTACAGCATTCAAGGCACGGCTGACGGCGGGTAAGGACGCCGCCTCGATCGATATCGAGCTCTCCGTCTTTGAGAGAGCCTTTGAGGCAGCACCGAGCAATCGCCGTTCCATCCGCCTCCATCTCGAGCGGTTGCGCACCCTGACGCAAGCCGACGCATGGCAGCCGCCCGCGATCCGATCCGAATTCGCCAAGACCCTGGATCGCTTCCGTCACACGGACTCGCCGTTCGGTACGGCCACCGAAGCCAGCATCGTTGACATTTGGCTGCTCTATCTGTCGTGGTTCGAGTCATCCTGGTCCATGTTTCATTTCGACCAGCTCCTCGACACTTATAAGGAAGCTTTCGACAACCTGCGCGGACATTTGCTGGATGACGCAGCAGCAGGGCCTGCGAGCGATGCCGTCGAACAGCTAGCGCTGGGCATGCTATCCGTTCTCAATCAGCTGCTCAACACTTTGCGCAGGAGCGGATATCATGAATTGGCCACTGCGCTCATTCAGGTGAATCTCCTCCTTGGTTCTGACTTGGATCCCACCATCATCGACCATACGCATCGCCTCTGGCGCCCCGATCTCGAATCAGATCAGAGGAAGCAAGCATATCAGCAACTGGTCGAGGTCGTCAGGGATGCTTGCGACAAGGGCAGCATTGCCAAGTCGACAGAAGCGTTCTCTGGACCCGCCACGAGGGTGTCCGGGCTTGAAAGGAGCATGCAGGCAACATCCGGACAGGGTGTTGCCGATAGCGACAGCTTTGCAACACGATGGCTGGAAGCCGAGACAACACGCTGTAACCATCGAAGCGCCCCGGCGCGCCTGGATGATCCGCCAACATGGGAAATCGAGGGAGACGAGATCGATCCGTATGCCACGGTCCTCTTTGATGACCTGGCAGCATTCCTCCTGCCGCTACCGGATTGTCGTGCGCGACAGATGCTCTTGGACATGTGTGTTGAATTCACCAAACCGGCACGCAGTCTGATGTCCGAGATCATATTGTGGTCCAGCCAAGGCTCCTGGTCCAGTCAACACGGGCAACCGGACTTTCAAGGCTCAATCGAGGCATCGTTCTGGCCACAAACGCTCCGCCGAGCGGACGACCGCGAGTCTGCCCCGAGCAGCTCTACAAGCGAAGCTGCGACTGCTCTGGCAAGCGTCCGAAGAGTTCTGGATATGTTGTCTGCCAACGGCATCCACTTGCCGTCAAGCGATACGCCGAGCTCCGTCCTGGATGATCTTCTTGCAAATCAATCACTGGATTCTACTCTTTCGCTCCCGGAACAACGCAGGCTTTGGGTCTTGCGCGTCTTTCTCGAGCTGCATCCAGTCTCCACAGCATTCGACGAGAGCGACGTGCGCAAGCTGTTCGAGCGCGCCACGAGCACCGAGGCGGGAATGCACTGCCCGCTCCTCTGGCGTCTCTGGGTCGAGTTTGAAGCGCGCTGCCTCGACTGTATACTCTCAACACAGCAAGAACTGGAGTCGGCAGAGCCGAAGAAACGCGGATCCTCGAGACGCAGAGCGGAACAGAAGCAGATCACCAGAGCCAAATCTGCTTGCCTTGGTGCAATCCGTGCGTGTCCGTCGTCAAAAGGCGTCTACCTTGTCGCCTTTGCGGCTCCATTGTCAGATGCGTTGACTCAGCAAGAGCTTGTTTGGATATTCGACACGATGGTCGAAAAGCAGATTAGAGTTCAGGTGGATCTCGTCGACTTCATTCCGCAAAGCGTGTCGCAGGATCCAAGCTCTGAATGGCAAGAGGACGGTGACGAGTCGCGGAACGACCCTTTCGATCCAAACTTGCCGTACAAGAAGCGGGATCCGCGCTACGAGCAGGTCGGTGGTGGTCCGTCCGCGTCAAGCGATCGCTCAGGACGCGCACTCGAAGCTCCGCAAGCAAGTGCCGCACATCCCGCATCTGGCGCACTCGATCTCCTCAAGCAGCAAGCACAGGATAGACCGCGGTCTGTCGGACTCGAGCATCTGCCGGTCGAGCTTCTCCACGAGATCCTCGTGCTTTCGCATTCGGATACTTTCGCCGTTGCGAGTCGGACGCTGCGCACCATTTGCCAGCAGGCGAGCGTGACGGATCGCGTCGACTACATCATGGCACGGTGGGTGGACCGCTACGTGGCGCACAAGATCGCACATCCTTGTCGGGCCAAACACAAGGCGTGCAGGCGACAGACGAGTCGAGTGATTGCGCTCTGGCGAGAGCGTGAGCCGGCCTGGCCCGACTTTGCCGCCACGCTCACGGTGGAGCCTTGCGAACTTGATGCGCTTCGCACGGCCAAACTGGACGTAGTCACTTTTGCGGCTGAGCTCGGTATCTGTACTGTCCAGGTGCTCGAGCGGTTGGTGAAATGTGCGGCTGCGGCTAAGATGCCGCGCGCGCTGCTTGGTGCGTACCTGCGGAATGATGCGGCAAATGGTCCGCCAGTGCACGAGGCGTTGGAAAGGCTCGAGGTGCCGCAACCGCAGCTACCCAAGCGTCTCTTTCGTCACATTGACGATTACAGCTATGTTGGGTCGAGATCGTCGGCGGGTGGCGAGCGACCCAAGAAGAGGCGCAGGGGTCGCAAGGGAGACCCAAACGACCTTCCAGAGGTCGGACAGGCTTCGACCGGGGATGCGTTCCCTGCGTGGCTGGTCCGGCTTCTTCGGAGTCTAGGACGAGATGGTCCGCATTCCGCTGAAACACCCACGACCGAGTTCGTCCGCGCGGATGCGGATTCAGCGCAACCGAACGGACCCACGCAAAAGAAGCGCACCTACCTGAGCGACGAGCAGGACGAGATCAAATCTAGTGTTGGCGCCGTGCCCAGAGCTGCGGAGCTCGAGCTGATTGTGACGCTGCTGTACCAGTACGGAGCGGATGCGAGCTCGCACAGCGGCTATCCGCTCGCCATGGCTGTTCACCGTGGCTCCTACTCGCTCGTCCAGCTGCTTCTGCTATTTGGCGCCGACCCTGGGTGTAAGGACGGACTGGCAGTGCAGATCGCGATCCGCAACGGAAATCTGGACCTCCTCCGTCTGCTCATCAACGGCCCTTGCCTCGACCACGACCTGACAAATCTGTTGCCATTGCAACCACCGAGCGCTCCACCCCAGCTCGGCTCGCCTGTCTATCGTCTTGATCAGGCACATCTCCGCCTGGCAATCCAGTGCAAGCACTGGCACGTCGTCGACTTTATCTGGCACGACCAAAATGTGTCTCCGGACATTGCATGTCTGCGGCTGCTCGACAAGCTCAAGCCGTAGCCATCTTCTTCACCTTGTCACTTGGTCACGAACCGAAATCTCGTCGAAAGCATGCAAGCGCGATATTTCGTGGTGCGGACTTGCTGCCGGAGATGTTTCCGACCTGCCGTCCAATCTCAACTCCCGGTCGGTCGATCTTGTTGGGTTGTGAAGCGGAGCTTGGAGGAAATCGCCGAGATTCGATGGCTTTGGATTCGGTGGCTTTGTTCCGCGTCGGAGGCAAGCTTCCGATCCGATTTTGAGCGAAATTTTCTCAGGAGAGATGCCAAGGGAAAACGGCGCGAGTAAAAGGAGGTGCGCATGGCTAAGCCCTGACTGCTTGGCGCCAAGGACATCCACACCGACCGAGTCTCTGGTGCGCCAGGCGGGCGTCACGCCGAACTCCGCGGTATTACCATTAGGCCTCTGCCACCGACCGCGCGGTCCGATGCAAGCGAGTGACGCAACCGAACAGACGGTGCCATGCGGCTCAGACGCTACACGAGACGCAACGCCAAGTCGCGACGTGTGATCGCCATGCGCATGCGCCGGACCGCGTGCTGCATCCCGCATCCGCAGCGTGGTCCGACTCGTGTGACCTGGTGCAAAAAATGCAGAAGCCTCGGTCGGAACGCTGGCGTGACTTGGGCTGCTACCCGAGCACACTCGCTCGCTACCCGCTGACACATGCTGGCATCCACCACGAAGCTCGACAGAAAATCCGCAACGCTCGTTTCCTGCTGCTGCCCTGCTGCTGCTCTGCTGGGGCAACAGCGGCTCGCATCCATCCGCGCGCTCGGCCAGCCCGAACGAAAGATGACAGCGTGTTGTGACCACGCTGCAGTGAATTTCGGTTGCACACGATCGCGGTTCCATTCTTTCTGCTTTTGTTTCCGGGCGGAATTTGATACTCCGCGCGCGCGAACCGCCGTCTCTGACGTGCCAAGCCTTGGCTCGCATCGGAACAATTTTTCGACCACATGTGCCGCCCGACGTACCCTAGCGCGCCCGCCGACGTTCTGCACTCGAAAGTCCACCCGTGCTGACATATGGCGTTCCCTGCCCTTGTGACACGGCGCACGACTTGGCTGCTTCCCAACGTCACTATCGCACGCTGGACGCCCTTGCCTCGGATCGATCTGCTTCGGCCTTGACGCAGAGTTTCGACGAAACGGCTGGTCAACCCCTGACTGCAGCACACATGTGGGCATCATTGCTGACATGTTGTCCGGCTATCTCGCTCCCGAATCCGTCCCAAATGCACATGTGCTGGGCCCTGTACCGTCACAACGAGCGTCGGCGTCAACCGAGAGACCCTTGGCTCGCCTGCTGCCCCTCCTCCTCCGCTGCCGCTGGCTGGCGTTCGGCTGGCCTGTGACTTGCTCACACGACGTGACCACTCGTTTCATTCATGGGAAGTCCGGAAAGCGACTTCAGGGCAGTATGAAGCAGTATGATCTGCCGGCTTCCTCCGCTGTCACCCGGGCCCGTCGAGCCGTCGTGAAGAGCCAAGATCTCGTTGTGTCTCCTCGTGCGCCTCTCGTGGTCCGGTCGAGCCATGTGTCAGCCCAGCCAAGTGTTTAGGCTTGATGTCGCTCATTCGTTTGGTGTGCCTCCTCATCGTTCGGCTTTTGTGCTCTCCATCATCCCTTCTATCCTCCTTCGACCCTCGACCCTACGCGCAGCGTGAATTGCTTCATCTCAGCCTGCTTTGCCATCCTCTGCTCCGCTCTCCACCATTTCTAGCAGTGTGCTGACGGACAACTGCAGCTCGGCGTCATCAGCACGGCTTTGCAATACACCATGCTGCGCTACCTTCGGCCTTTGACCGAGCCCTTTTCCAGCCGTTATCGTCAGTACCTTCCGCTGCCGACCAGCAGTCCGCGGGGCAGTGTAAGCGCACAGGGCGGTGTCGTCTCTTCGAATGGAGGTGCACCGGGCTCTCCATCCAACTATGTCTCCGTAACAACCGCACAAAGGTCCAAGGCCGGTGGGCGTCGCCGCTCGCTCTCCTGGCATCTGAGACTTCTCTTGCTCCTTGCTGCATTCGGTTTCGCACTTCACGCCGCCTTGCGCCACTTCTTCTTTCCAGTCACGCCCTCATCTGAGGCATCACGAGCCGAGGCGCTGTCCATGCTTACCGACCAGCTGTCCGCAGAGTCGCTGCCCGCCAGCATGCATGCCGCCGAAGGCCAACTTCCCATGTCGCCACCGTCAGTGCACCGCCTCTTCGCCGATAGCTCTCCAGGTGCGGCTTCGCGTGAGGTCATGCCCATTCGGGGCTACGATGCGCTCAGCGATGCTTGCATCGAGCAGTGGGTCGTCCACCACCGCTGGGGTGACGCGTGTCGTGTCACCGACATGAGCCACAGTCTCCGCTTCGACGCCGTCTGGGCCTGGGTCAACGGCAGCGACCCGGCACAGATCCTCGCGCGCAACACCTACAAACCTTCCTCGCCCATCAACGTCGACGCCGCCCATCGATATGCAGACCACAACGAGCTCCTCTACTCGATGCGCTCCCTCTACCACTCCTTTGGCGGCGAATCCATCGGCAAGATGCACATCATGGCATCCGCCTATCCTCTCCCGCAAGAAGCTGTATCGTCCTTGGGAGGGCCTTTGAACGCGACCCTCTATGCAGGACAGATCCCGTACTGGCTCAACGCTTCGTCCCAAGGACGAGACACCAAGATCCAGGTGCACCACGACGCTGCTTATTTCCGACCTATGCAGCTCGACGGTCCCAACAAGCTCTCGCCAGCCGATGTAGATGCATGGCGGGCACAGACCCTGCCCAGCTTCAACAGCCTCGCCGTCGAGTCGCAGCTCTTCAACGTGCCAGATACTACCTCCGACCAGCTCGTCTACCTCAACGACGATTTCTTCACCATGGTCCCCAACGAAGTATCCGACCTCAGCTCAGCACTCTACGGCCCCGTCATCAAGAGCGACACTCGCCTCTTCTCCTTCTATCGTCCGTCGGAGCACCCTTTCCAGCGCCACTGGAATCCCGCGGGCGAAGAGGTCGGCATCAAGCGCGCCGCCTGGATCCTCGGCCAGCGCTTTCCCATGCGCTCGCTCCCTTATATCACTCACCACCCACGCACCCTTTCACTGCCTCTTCTGCGTGAAGCCGCACAGACCTTCCCAGAGGCATTCAGCAACACCACCCTGGCGCGCTTCCGGGCTCAGAAGGAGGTTCCTGACTCGATCCAGGCCTTCTTCCTCGCTAGCTGGTACATTGTCGAGCGTCACCGCGAGGCGCTTCTCTGGTCCTGGGTGGTTGCCAAGTGGGGCGGACGCGACGGCATGATCGAGCCAAGCACCAAGCGAGCAATGTGGAATGACATCAGGATGATGACAAGCGAGTCGAAGAACGTTGACGCGGACAGAGACGCCGATACCTTTGCTGTCAGCAGGCCAATTCGCCGATCGCGCGACCTGGACCGCGCCGTCTTCGAGCAGGCAGGCGTACCCGCTCCCAAGAACACCGAATATTCCTTTTCGTCGCACGATGGCCATGCGCTGTCGTACCTCGACTGGAGCTGGCCGTGGCAGCGCTCGCGCAACGGATACCCGGATCTGAGCGAGCGCGTGCAAGAGCGCCGACATGCTCGCTCGTGGATCCTTACGTCCCAGTCTAGCTCGTCGCGGCCGAGCGTGTGTCGAATCTCGTACTCGAGATGCTTTGCACCGCAAAACGGGCGCGAAAGCGCAGATGCTTTCTTCAAACGCATCGCCTTTGCGCCAGATACGGCTTCAAAGTGCGGCGACTGCATCATGGCGGCGCTCCTCACGGCTTCAGGCGAAGCAGGCATCTCGGCTTTCCTTCCGCCGGACTCGGCCGTCGTCGACGTGCCCGCCTCGAGCGACAAGATGGGCTCGCGTGCCCATCTGCCTCTCACCGAAAGCTGGCGCGCCTCCGACTTTTCGCTCGACTCGGTCTTGCAGCGGAGCTCGGAGCACGGTCCTGCATCAGAGACGAGGCGAATCTCGCTTCGCACATGGTGCACACGCCTCATCCAACGATACCAGTACGTGCTTGGCGCCACACCCTCGACCTTTTACAAGGTCGAATATGCTTCACGCCTCCCGCACCAGCTCGAGGCGGTGGATCGCTCCCTTGCCCGAGACCCACACCCCACCACATTTTTGTGCCTCAACGACGACATCAAGGAGTCGGCCCAGGGCACACGCAAGCTCAACCGCATCCTCAAGCGCTGGTTCGCTGCGCACTGGTCGCGCCCGCTGCCGGGCGAGCTTGGCCAGTCCTAGCATCGTGACTACTCCCTGTTCGTTCTTCTCCTATCATCTGTATTTGTATTCTATTCAACGCATCATCCGTTATCACCGTACCTGGCGTAGAGTCCCAGCACCCTTGCAGCTGTCAGTGGGCTGATCACTGCGTCGACATGCATTGGATGATTGTTTCCGCACCGAATTATCACCGGACCGCGTGATTCTGTTTATTTAACGGGCCTGTGCTGTGCTTGTGCATGCGGATGATTCGAACCGACCTTTCAGCTCTGGGGCGCATGGGAATGGCCTGGTTGCCGATTCAACTTGTAGAAACTCGGAAGCAGTGGTGTGGGAGGTACTGGCGTCGGTGGAAGCGGTCTCCCACGCCTTGACCCGTTTTTGCACGGTGTCCCGCTCGGATCGCTATGCGATCTCGGTCTTTGCTGGTCAAGGCCCCGGAGGCGCGCTAGGGCCTTCGTGTGGGGCTTCCGTGTTGCATTGTGCTACGCAATGTCCCCCCGCAAACCGCACATCCGCATCGTCCGAGCCGAGCGCTTGGGACCCAAACAAACACACCGTCCTTTCGCACGACCACCGCGGCCAGGACCATCCGAGCTACTTTATGCAGCGATCGCATCCGAAAAAAGGCCGGCTCGAGCTTTCCCATCCTCACGCGTACAATGGAGAGGACTGGATCGAGCTAGGGGACGTCTTCCAAAGCGATAACGCTTCCGTTGGGAGGGCTTTCTTCTGCAAAGATGGCGACGGAGAGAGGAGAGGCTCGAGCTTTCCAACAACTTCTCGAAGAATTCCAGTACGAAGCGGACTCACGCTAGCAAGTATAAAGTACAGCGGTAGGGTGAGAAGAGCTGCACACCGCCCTCCTCGTTTCTACCCTTCTCCCTTTCGGCTCCTCTCCTTCGGCGTCCATCATGAACGCTTCCCAGCATCTCGACATGCCGGATACGGCCGCTTCTCTCCGCTATGCAACCAGTCCACAGTCGATGGCATTCCTTCATCGCGGCCAGACGCAAGAGCAAGTCATCGCAGCGCTTGCGCACACCATATATCAGCCCCTACCCAATCGCATGCGCGTCTACATGGTTTCGAGCGAGGCAGAGGTGTTCCTGACACTCGTGATCTGCTCTGTCATGATCATCAAGAAGCGCAGCTTTAGCGACGTCTGGCTCATGGCACGCCGCAGGTCCGCATATGGAACCTACTACGTCGCCAATGCGCTCATCATGCTCATCTTGGGCGTCTGCTTGTACATCGTCGGCTGGGGTATCACGTGCGCCATGCTCGGCTTGTTTTCCTTCGCCAAGTGGAGCTCGCTTGAATGGTGGTGGGTCGTTCCTCTGCCTTGGTATCCCCTCATCGCTGGCGCATACATCAGTGTTCACGGCTTTGTCCTTGGATGCAGTCCTCGCTCGCCCCTTTCCCCCATCAACGTCTCGGACTCTCATGCTGGTCGTCGACAGCGAAAGTGGTACTACCTTGGCGTACCCAAGTCCCCCTGGATCGTCCACGTTGTACTTCTCGTTCCTGTCATCGCTATCAGCGTCACCACTTTCACCCTGGTCGGCTTTTCCGGAAGCAGCTACTATCGTGCCAAGCGACTCTCGCACCAGATCCTTCCGGCCTCGATTCTGGGCCAGCTCCACGGGGCTGCTTTCGAGCCGCACAGATTCTTGCGAGGCGATCCCACGCTGGCCAGCGACGAGCTCATCTGGCAGGCCCGTATTGTAGCGGCGGCCCACCTTGAATCGCACCGATATGTTTGCATCAACCTCTCCATCTTTGCGGCCTGCGCTGTGGTGCTCTGGATCCCGTTTTTAGTGTACGGCTTGCCCAACCTAGTCAACCTGGTCAACCACGCTTGTTCTCACTGTCCCGACCCTCCACCGAGCACGTGCAACACCTATCCACGTAAGCTCTGGTTCCTGCTCACCAAAGGCAAGCCGACATCGGAAAAGAGCACCGTGTTTCACAACATGGCGACGTGGAAGATGACGTTCCTGGCGCATCTTTATGTCTGGATCCTCATCTTCTGCGTCCCTTCGTATGCATGGATTCCGATCTACATTGTCGGCGCCTCCTATCCGTACGTGTCACAAACGGGAGATATCGACGCCATCTTGCAGGTCGCCATCTACGCGGCGAGCGTCATCACCATCCTCTCGTGCACCTCGGGCGCCATCTTCTCCACCTTGGCTACCTTGGACCCAGTCTTTCGCGCTGCGATCGGATTCAACGTCATTCGCAACAAGCAGATCCCCATCGACATCAAAGTCATACGGCACCAGAGCGTGCACGAAGACGTCAGTTCACCTTTCGCCGGCGTCGTCGTCAGCGAGGAAGAGAACCAAAATGTCACGTTCAAGGAGTTCCTCGACTCTCGTGATTCCCGCATGCTCGACCGCAAGCCCTCGACTAGCACGATGCACGGCCTCAACGACTCTTCGGATCTGCCGGTCTACCCGCTCAACAGCGATCTCATATCTTCTCAGCCTGAGGCCCATGTCGCTTACCGTCCTTACAGCACCTCGTCCACCTAGTCTTCCACTCAACATTCCCGTTGCAGGATCGCATCGGAACGGTCTTTACGCGTACACTCTTTTCAACTCTCGTCCCTTTCCACGTCCTTTCTCTTCACCGACATCCGCGCCTCTTGTTTATATTTGTCTACTTCACTGGAATCCATCTGTCCTTTTGTTTGGCTTAGCTTGACGTTGCGAGTACAGGTGGGGTCTGTCTACCCTGCCTTGGTGCGAAAGAGGCGATTTGCAGCGCTGAAGACAGCGTCGGACCTTTCTTGATGATCGGTCCCTTGATTTTCGCTCTGAAGTCTGAGTGGCGTGCCCGTTGTGATTCGGAGACGTGATCGCCACAGAACTGTGTGAGCTGGGAGAGCTGTGCGACTCGAGGAAAATTCGTGTGATATAGTCGTATGACTTGATACTCTCGCGCAGCGTGGCTCTGCCATCGGAGGGACATTGGCGCAGAGCAGTTCTGCGAGGCATGGTGCTGTGTAGCTCTGCGATACGATGAGGCCAGCCGAGCTACATATCACTTCTACGAAAAGGCAGCTGGGTAAGGCCCTTGGCTCTGGCGTTGACTTCGATGCGCATGTCTTAGGAGGTGTCGATGATGAGCTTGTGCGAGTAGCAGTCTTCCGTCTGGCCATTTCGATCGATGCAACCTTACACCTGTCTGTCCTCCTGCTCTGATTGATTAAGTTTGACAAAATTTAGCACAGAAGCCTGGGTGATGATGATTTCTTGCATCACGGCTTTGACCATCACCGGTACTTCCAGCTCCCCCACGCTTTGACGCGGGCTCAAATCCCAGATTTTCGGTGCCCTTCATACATGTTGAAGAAGTCAATGCCACGTTGCTGCAGATGCTTCTGGATGGACATTGCCACCATCGCATATCGGCAACGGATGAAGATTTCTGTTGCGGAGTTGGATGCCACACTCAAGGGCCACGAGGACACAATTTGGGCAATCAAGAACATCCTTGTCTACTCGAGCACCTCTCACGTGTGCAATGCCTTTCTGCGACCTTGAGTCTGAGCTCAATCTATCTCCGGTGACAAGTCAAAGAAAGGTCTGCCTCAAGAGGGGACAGCCAACAAATTCGCGCAGTCCGAGGCTCACAGCTTCGTCGCCAACCTTCCGCTGCTATCGAACCAAGTACTGGAGCACGCAACCAAGCCCCGTGGCCGCCGAGGAGATGCGAACAGCAACATCGATGGCATCATCGCCTTAATTTTCCGTCCGGCACGCAGACAAGTGCTTGGTCATCCAAACCGACTATCGGGTACTTTGATGACCAACGACAGACACCAAGGGTGTGCATGAAGGCTTGTACGACCAATGCCGCCACCACCTCTGAAAGCCTGTCTCCTCGAATCAGACCGCGCTCCATCGGCAAGTCTTGACGGAGGCTGTTATCGTCTCAAATCTGAACCGTCAGAGTGGGAGAGCAGAGGAGCGCCTTGACGGCGAGGACCGTTGAGGCAGGGAAGCCGTACCAGACGAGCAATCGAACCACAAAGTCCCTTCCCAATCGCTCGTCTAGGTCCTCGATGCCGACGACAACGACACGGAACGGTGTGCGAGAGATCCTAGCTAGATCCAGCCAGCCCTGGAAGACGGCAAGGATGCCCGCGCTTTCGTGCGACCGGCAGGCTTTGAGGTTCCACGGGGCAAAGATTACGTCCACCTCGCATGCATCCCTGAGCCTTTCTGCCAGTGTTCAGGTGAGCAGGCCATAGTCCCAATTCGGTGTGAGCAGGAGCCGAAAATCGTCGAGGTCGTGCTCTTCTGCAGTCTCTTGACGATAGGGTTCCCCGAAGATGTGAGGCTATCCCTCAGGAAGCTTCAGACCGTGGCCTAGGCAATTGAGGAGTGCCACAAGCGATGGCACAGCAACCTCAGCAATGCGCGCAAGTGACACCCTTCCTTGCGGCGATCGGATAGCTTCGATGGATGGGACCCGCTGGCTTTATCGCCGTCATCAGTGAGTCGATCAAGTACTGTTCCTTCCCGAGGAACAAGAAGCAAAAGCTTCAGCTGCAGTTCGGAGGTCTTCAATTCATTCGACTGCGGGCGATGCAAAGCTCGAGCCTCTACAACAACTTTGCCTGTGCGGAGGGCCAGCAAAGGCACAAGCAGGGTACTCGCGTCGTGATCAAAAACATTGGCATGGCGCTCATCGAGTCCGAAGTCAGCCTTGTCTTCCATCCACACAGCAAGATCTTTAGCTACGACGACAATGCCGGACCCTCAGAGGACGACATTTTCGATTTCAAAGATACCCTCTGCCGAGCAACTCGCTCACAGTCCATCGCCGCTGTACTGTGTGTCCTGTAGTCGGCGAGTGATTGAAAGCGCAGTCTTTCGCATTGCACGACCTCACACGATCGCTCCGCTGTGTCTGCAGCTGATCCGACCAAGTGCGGAAGGGGAAGCGGGAGCGGAAGCAGAGTCTGACATCGGGCCTCTCTTCCTTCGTGCCGCAACCGCCCGGAAGCGTGAAAGTATAGCGTGAGCGAGAGTACCAGCGCGCGACCGTCTCCCACTTTCGGCTTATTATAATTAATTAAATTATTTATATTTATTTATTTGTTTTCGCTCCTGCGGACGCGTCATTTTTTGTCCCACCTGCCAATTTTCGCCATCCGCCAATCGCCAATCGCCATCCGCCACCTCGTACCAACACCATATCATCGCACAACATCCTTACACCATCAAGACGTCAAAAACATATTTGTCTCCCGAAAGAGACTACTCTTCTGAGCGATTTTTGCCAACCATATGCTGGGGCAATGCTAATCTTCTCTGTATCGTTTATTTGTTAGATCATATGTCAAGCCCCTTGCGGGGCCGACGGTAGCGAAGCGGCTAAATGGAGTCGACTGTATGCACATAGATCTATGCGCTTTAGGCGGGTGTATGCGGTCTTGTAGGGGTCGAAAAGGCGAGGAAAGCGAGCGGATGGAAGAGGATTGAGGGTTTGAGACACAGTTTTGCAGCGGGCGGGAGTTTATACGACGTTGGACGATCGGTGAACGGTGATTGGTCGCACTGCTTTTACCGGCGATGAAAGTAAAATCAAGAGCGGTCTAACATGCGATGGCCATGACCACGACTGCGAGAGATCTGGTGTGTCTTCCCGCATGGCAAATGTTTGTGTCTCATCGTCGCAGCGACATGGCGTTGGCCCCGTCTACGGTTGGAATCTCAATTGATCGACGCTGAAGATGCGATCGACAAGCCATGCGGCCCGTGCCGATCCGGGTTGCAACGCTTTCTCAGACTTGCATGGAAGGCATGGAAGTTCAGTGGTCGAGCCAGTTTCCAAAGGGACAACATCGCGCATGTTGATGGGAGCAACAAGGCACGGCCAGGGCGAGTTCCGAGGACCGGTGGAGACGGCCCCTGTGGGCGAGGAGGAGGTGGAACCGGTCGAGCCGTTTTCACGTTCACCAGGAGTGCGGACCTCGGCGCATATTTTTGAAAAACGCGCGTGCCATTGCGCAACGCCTGCGCGCAGTTCCCCGCATACCCTGCGAGCCTCGCGGCAGAGGCCTGGAAAGTCTCGGATCGACACCACCGGTTCATCTCGCTGCCGACCCCCGTCTTTCCTCCTGTTCCGCACCCCCAGCTCTCACACCACACACTCACCCTCGGCTTCGCAGGCACGCTCCTCCGCACGCACGCTTCTCCGCACAAAGCTTCTCCGCAACCAGGCCTCGTCAACGCGAGCCAGCAGACCAACACGCTGCCCTTGATCGGTAAAGTGCATCCGCCTTCCTTCCCCCTCCTCCATCCCCCCTTCCTCCCCTCCAGGTTTAGGTTTCACCTCCATCCGCAAGTATCATCCGCAATCGCCGCACGCTCTCGAGCTCCTTCGAGATCGCCGCATTGATGTTGTTGAGCAGACAACGCAAGGGATTCGAGGTAAGTCCGTCTCGTCGTCTCCGTCATCGTCGCCGTTGAGTCTTCCTTCGTGTCGCTCACCCACCCCGCCTCTTTCCTGTCTTGCCTCGCCTTCCGACTGTGCACGCGACAGCTTCTCTCTACTGGCCGCATAATCCCTCTTCGACCATCCCACGAGCGCGTCCTGGTCCCGACACCTCGACCCACGCCTTCGCGCCGCACCTTCCACGCGTCGTCGCCAGCCATGTTTGCGCTGACCCCCTGGCGCGGTGCGCCGGGCACGCAGCCCAAGACGTTCAGTCAGCAAAAGAACATGCCGCGTCTGCCCGTGCCCTCGCTCGAGCAGACGTTTGGCAAGTATCTCAAATCGCTCTCGCCCTTCCTGCGCCAGCTCGAGGAGCAAGGCAAGCTCCAAGGCAGCACCGCCGAAAAGGAGCTCGCCAAGCGCAAGCAGTGGATCGACGAATTCCTTGCATCCGGCGGTCTCGGCCCCAAACTGCAGCAGAGGCTCATCGACGTCGACCGCACCACGGAAAACAACTGGCTCGACGACCGCTGGTGGCTTCAGAAGGCCTACCACGAGTGGCGCGTGCCGCTCATGGTCAACAGCAACTGGTGGCTCATGTTTACGAACGACAAAAATATGCCCGCCGACGTCGCCGCGCACAGCGGCCACGACGCCTTCCCCGTCGCCGGCCTCGGATCGCAAAACTGGAACGACGCAGCCTGGGGTGTCCGCCGCGCCGCCTGGCTCACCTCGCGCTTCCTCCAGTTCAAGAAGCGTCTCGACGAGTGAGTGTCCCCGCTTGGTGATGACCCGCGTCGTTCTAGCGTCTTGCTGACTCGCCTTGCTCGTTTCTCTCTTGCTTGCTCTCTCGCCCCCACTCCCACTGACCATCCGGACTCGTGCGCGGAATGACACGGCAGCGAGGACATCATGCCCGACTCATCCCGTGCCGGTCCGTTCTGCATGCACCAGTACACGCGGTGAGTGACGAGCAGCGTGCTGACTCTGTTCCCCTCTCCCCTTTTGTGCCTCTCGACGAACACGCTGACTGACGCCACAGGTCGCTGGTTCAATCGTCCCGCTCGCAGACTATACGGCGTCACGCGCATCCCGGCGCTTCCGCACGACTGGAACACGGCGACGCCGCATCCTGCTGTGGCGCGCCACATTACGGTGATCGCACGCGACAACTACTACGAGCTCGAGGTGGTGCGCAAGGACGGCACGCTGCTGGGCGTTGACGCGCTCGAAAAGGCGCTGTGGGACATTGTCGCCGATGCGCAAAAGGCCGATGGCGCCGGTGTGGGCGTGCTCAGCTCCGACCACCGCGACACGTGGACCAAGGTGAGTGTTGGCATAGCATCTCTTGATCCTGCTGCACGGCACGACTGACAAAATCCTGACGACTTGGCTGCGTTAGGCACGCGAGCACCTGCTGAGCGTTTCGCCGGTGAACCGCAAGAGCATCAACTCGATCGAGGACAGCCTGCTGTGTCTTTCGCTCGACTCGAGCGTGCTTGGGCTGTCGGCGGACCATGCTGCGCCGGCGCACGAGTCGACGCCGGTGTGGGTGGATGCGCTGGCACGCAACGTGAGCGGAGCGGGCCGTGGCGGGCACAACCGATGGTTTGACAAGGCGCTGTCGATCGTCGTCGAGCCCAACGGACGCGTGGGCATCATGGGCGAGCACTCGCCATGCGATGCGCTGATTCCGAGCATTCTGTGCGACTATGCTGCGGCGGAGCCATGCCCGCCTCCAGGCACGAGCGTGCCGGCCGAGCTGAGCTCGCCCAACGAGAGTGCAGCGTGGAGCAAGCTCGAGTGGGCGGTGGACGAGTCGACGCAAAAGTCGATTGAGCAGTCGAAGCAGGCGGCGCTGCAGTTGGCCAACGAGTCGGACATCCGTGTGCTGTGGTACGACGAGTACGGAGCCGAGTGGATCAAAAAGGTGGGCAAGCACAGTCCGGATGCGTATCTGCAGATGGCGCTGCAGCTGGCGTATGCCAAGGCGCACGGGCAGCAGGTGTCGACGTACGAGACGGCATCGACGCGGCTGTTCAAGCACGGACGCACCGACGTGATTCGGTCGTTCAGCGACGAGGCGTACGAGTTTGTGCGCGGCGTGCGCGAGGGCAAGGATGCCAAGACGCTGTATGCGCTGCTCACGGCGGCGACCAAGTCGCACAACACGCAGACGCGCGAAAGCTCGACGGGCAAGGGCATCGACCGCCACATGACAGGCCTGCGGCTGCTGCTGCGCGCCGAGGACGGCGAGACGCCGGCCGTCTTCGCCGACCCACTCTTCGGCGAGTCGCAGTCGTGGCGACTCAGCACGAGCGGCTTGAGCGCAGGCGACCGCTTCGCTGGTACAGGCTTCGGTACAGGCTACCCGACCGAGTCGTATGGCATCAACTACCTCGCCGGCGCGCAGCTGCTCAAGTTTGGCATCGAGTCCAAGCACAATGCGACGACCAACTTTGCACGCTGCCTGGTCGAGGCGCTGCGCGACATGCGCCGCATCTGCGAGCACGGCGGCCCGCCGCCCGAGGCCACGCAGACGCCCAAGCTCTGAACGTCGGCCATTTCATTTGTACGAGCGTCCATCTGCTCTGTAGACAGAGATTGCACCTCATTTGCTTAATTGATCTGCCACTGTCTTGCCTCGCATGAGTGTCGGCTGTCGACCCGCCCCAATTTGCGGGGTGTGACTCGCCTTGATCGCGGGAGGATTGTTGAGTTGGAGAGACGTGCCGAGCGCCAACAGCGGATCAGAAGATCTAGCGGGGAGGCCGGCCGAGCCATGCCCGCAGGTGCGGCAGCATACAGCTGGCAGCCATGCATGCGGGGTCAGTCAAGCCGGGTGCAAACACGCCGCGAGTAGAGCTGAGCCCGGCGAAAGTTCGGTCGATCTGCCAAAATGTCGCCGCGACGTGGGTGTGGAATTGGAATTGGAATTGGAATGAAAACTGCTCGCAACCCTCGCCCACCCCCGCACTCTGGAAATTTCGTGCCGAGCCGCCACTGCGTCAAAGTGCAGTCCAAGCGTCGTGTGCGGCGACTTGGCCCGAACGCGCAGCACGGCGGTGCAGCAAGCAAGCAAGCATGACTTTGCAACGCAGCTTGGCACCACTCTGCCAGAAAAATCTCGTTCTCAGTGGCACTTGGCTGCGCACGGTGGAGGGACGCCGCCTTATCATGATGGGCTCGCTCGCTTCACCTCCTCCCTTTCGCATCCTCACCCGCACTCCTATCCCAAGTCTAGACAGATACTCTTCTTCGGAGCCTATCTTCTCATCTCTCGCACTCTTCGCACTAGCGGCCTCACCATGTCCGCTGGGGACCAGCACCAGCAGCAGCAGCAGCCAGGCCTGCCTCGATCCACCTCCAACCCCTTCACAAAGAATCAGGATGCGCCTGGCTATTACGACGACGATCGCGAGGTCTCGGTCGACGAACGCGACCAGCTCCGCTCCCTCGCCCGCCACATGCGCAAACTCAGCATGAGCAACAGCGCCGTCTCCAACTCGAGCGACAGCTTCGACCTCCCTGCCTTCCGTGACGCCGCCGCTGCCAACGCCAACACTGGCCCCGCCGCCGCCAGTGGCAGCAATGGCGCCCTCACCCCCAGGGCCGACCCTAACCCACGCCCCGTCGCACTCGAGCCCGTCGGAGGCGCCCGATTCGCCCCTCACCGCGGCGACCTTCCGGACCCGGACAAGGCCTACGGCGAGGATCAGGACTCGGCCACGCTCCTCTCCGGCAGCCTCGGAAAGGCTTCCAACCTCGCCAACCTTCCGGAGAACGGCACAGCCGCCGACGAAGACAAGCAGCGCGTCCTCCAACGTGCACGCGGCGTCGTGCGCACCTACAGCATGGGTCAACAGAAGCGCCGTCCGCAAAAGATGAACGACGACCCCGTCATCCTCTCGCGTCGAATGAGCCACGACGCCGTCCAGGAAGCGCCACGCCGCTTCATCGTAGACGTCGAAGAAACCATGCGCCTCGTCCTCGAACAGGAGGACACCGACGGCAACTTCCAGATCTGCATCACCGACAGCGGACCCAAGGTGCTCACCCTCGGCACCGCCACCAGCAACGGCTACAAGGGCTTCGACATCCGCGGCACCTACATGCTCTCCAACCTCCTCCAGGAACTCGCCCTCGCCCGCGAACACGGCCGCAAGCGCATCGTCCTCGACGAGTCCCGCCTCACCGAGAACCCCGTCGACCGCCTCTCGCGCATGATCAGCCAGACCTTCTGGCACAACCTCACGCGCCGCATCGACGGCGACGGCCTCGACGCCATCCTCTCCGACCCCAAGAACCGCAGCAAGTCCCAGAATCCGCGCATCTACGTCCCCGCTTCCGAGACCGAAATGCTCCGCTACTACCAAAAGGTCGCCGAGGAACGCCCCGCGCTCAACCTCACCGTAGAGTCGCTCCCGCACAACATCACCGCCGAATACACGCGCGACCTCAACGACAAGCCCGGCCTGCTCGCGCTCGCCATGCGCGACGACATCGACCCCACCACCGGCGAGAAGCGCGGCCTCAAGGGCATCCCCTTCGTCGTGCCCGGCGCCCGCTTCAACGAGCTCTACAACTGGGACAGCTACTTTATCTCGCTCGGCCTCGTCGTCGACAACATGATCGATCTCGCCAAGGGCACCGTCGATCACTTCATCTTCGAGATCAAGCACTACGGCAAGATCCTCAACGGCAACCGCACCTACTACCTCATGCGTGCCCAGCCGCCCTTCCTCACCGACATGGCGCTCCAGGTGTATTCGCGCCTCGACCCGGCCAACGAGGCGGACAACAAGGAGTGGCTGCGCAAGGCCATCCAGGCTGCCATCAAAGAGTACCACACCGTCTGGATGAGCAGGCCCCGCTTCGACGACAAGACCTGGCTCAGCCGCTACCGCCCCGAGGGCCTCGGCGTGCCGCCCGAGACCGAAGCCTCGCACTTCACCCACATCCTCCGCCCCTACGCCGAGAAGCACGGCGTGAGCGTCAACGAGTTCACGCGCAAGTACAACCACGGCGAGATCAAGGAGCCCGAGCTCGACACCTACTTTATGCACGACCGCGCCGTGCGCGAGTCGGGCCACGACACCACGTACCGCTTCGAGCGCAAGTGTGCCGACCTCGCCACCATCGATCTCAACGCGCTGCTCTACAAGTACGAGGTCGACATTGCCACCGCCATCCGCGAGGTGTTTGACGACCGCCTCGAGCTCGAGGACGACTTTTTGCTGCACGGCCCGCTGCCGCCCTCGCTGCTCAAGGGTGGCTCGGGTCCGGCGCAGCCGTCGCGTTCCATCGAGACGCCGCAGACGAGCGCCGAGTGGTTTGCACGTGCAGCGCACCGCAAGGCGCAGGTGGACAAGTACCTCTGGAACGACGGCATGGGCCTCTACTTTGACTACGACACGAGGCTCGAGGAGCCCATCGTATACGAGAGCGTCACCTCCTTCTGGGCCATGTGGGCGGGCATGGCGAGCGAAGACCAGGCGGCCAAGCTGGTGCAAAAGTCGCTCAAGCGCTTCGAGGAGCAGGGCGGTCTCGTGTCCGGAACCGAGGACTCGCGCGGCAAGATCAGCCTCGACCGTCCCAACCGACAGTGGGACTACCCGTACGCCTGGCCGCCCCACAACGTGCTCGCCTGGGTGGGTCTGGAGCGATACGGCTACCTCGAGGAGGCGAGGCGCCTCGCCTACCGATGGCTGTACATGATGACTGTGGCGTTTGTCGACTTCAACGGCACCGTGCCCGAAAAGTTCGACGCGGTCAACCTGTCGCACATGGTCGACGCAGAGTACGGCAACCAGGGCATCGACTTCAAGTGCGTGCCGCGCGAGGGCTTTGGCTGGATGAACTCGAGCTTCCAGGTGGGACTCACCTTCCTCACCACCCACCAGCGACGGGCCGTCGCTGCCCTCCAGCATCCGGACGAGTTCTTCAACGTGCGTCGACACTGAGCGCATCTGATCTCCGCTGTATCCATCCTATTTCGTACCCTTTGAGAACGGTATCAGACAGTTCCGCAGAGCAGCTCCGTTTGGTCAAGTGAGGTCAAGCTACGAGGCCGCTGGACGTAAGCAATTTCTAGGGCCCTGTTAAATCCGAATCGCTATGAGATGTTGGCGGTCAGCAGACGCGCCGATGCTCGGATTTTACGCTTCGGCTTCGGAGGCAAGCGAGCGCGGAACCCGGAGACAAGCCGCTTCTCGAGTCCGTGCGTCGGCACCCAGTCAAGAGAAGCCAGGCACACGGCCACTGTGCTGTCAGCAGAAAGCAATGGCAGCCTCCACTGTTGCCGGATGCACACAGGGTCACTTTCGGACGGACCGCTTGGCACTTGTATAAAGAGCCGACTCCACCTACGCGTCGAGGTGCTTAGTTCTCTGCACCCACACATCCACAACTGTCGCCACAAAACCGTGCAGCAGTTGCCCATCATTCTCGCCGCCGCTTCGCCACTGAGGACCGCCGCTTTCAGGGCGCCATCTTCATCCCGCTTCTTCGCATCCGTCGCTGCCAATCCGCTGCGTCCCCTTCCTCGCGCCTACATCCAGTCAAACAGCCGCATCCCTCGATCGGACCCGCGCACTCGCTTGTTCAGCACGTCTTCCAGCATGTCGGACGACAACGCACACAAGGACGGCTTCTCCAAGTGGTCCAACAAGGACGGCCACTTCCGCCGCCAGGAGTCGAGCTTCCGCTCGAGCATCGAAAAGGACGGCAAGCATCAGCCCGAGGTGGGACGCTACCACCTCATCGTCGCTCTCGCCTGCCCCTGGGCGCACCGTGCGCTGATCGTGCGCAAGCTCAAGGGCATCGACCGCGTGCCCGACCTGCTGCCCGTGCATGTCGTCGACTCGCTCCTCGGCGACGAGGGCTGGAGCTTCGTCCCCTATGACGAGCCCAAGGGTCTCGGTGTGCCTGGCACTGGAAATCACATCCCCGGTCACGAGGACAAGAAGCGCATCCGCGAACTTTACAAGGTCGCCGATCCCGAATACTCGCAGCGCTGCACGGTGCCCGTCATCTGGGACGCCAAGCTCAACACGATTGTGAACAACGAGTCATCCGAGGTGATCCGCAACCTCAACTATGCGTTTGACGACTTCGTCCCGCAGGAGTTCCGCGGCAAGACGTTCTATCCCGAGGCTTCGCGCAAGGAGATCGATGCATTCCACGAGTGGGTGTACCCGAACATCAACAACGGTGTGTACAAGTGTGGCTTTGCAACCACGCAGGAGGCGTACGAGTCCAACATCGGTCCACTTTTCGACTCGCTCGACCGCGTCGAAAAGATGCTCGCCGACGGTCGCACCTACCTCTACGCCGATACGCTCACCGAGGCCGACATTCGCCTCTACACCACCATTGTCCGCTTCGATCCTGTTTACTTCACCCACTTCAAGTGCAACCTGCGCACCATCCGCGACGGATACCCGCACATCAACCGCTGGATGCAGAACCTCTACTGGAACAACCCGGCCTTCAAGGACACCACCGACTTTGACAGCATCAAGGCTCACTACTTCCAGAGCCACATCAACATCAACCCAAACCGCATCGTACCCCAAGGTCCCACCCCCCACATTCTTCCTCTCAACTGAAAGCCCCACCGATCGGAATTGAATTTTTGTTTTCCATGAAAGAAGCTCGTGTTTGTGCAGCTGATGAGATGCAATCTTAGGCAGTGGTGAGGTCGAGGCCGAGTTCGGAGGTGAGATCGGCGACGTGACGTTCGCGTTTTTCGAGGATGTTGGCGTATCGGATGGTGGACTTGAGTTCGGTGCAGGCGAGGTGGATGAGCTTGTCCACTCCAAACAGACGCGAGGTGAGCGAGTGCGCGAGTCCATAGAACGAAGAAGCCGATGAAGTCGCCAGCAGCTCTTGCTCGTGCAGCTTTAGGATGGCCATGGCGACGCGGAAGAGGATGACCATGCCTTCGACAAACATGACGTCCCACACGCGAAACAGTGTCTCGACAGGAAGACAGTCGGTGTACAGCGACAAGAACCACGCAAATGTGATCGCTGGCAGGTCGACGCCGAGCTCCTCGATGTGCGCATGCAGTGCGGGCATGTGTTCCCGCACCAGCTCGATCAGCACCCGCTGATCCGCCTGCGACACAAGCAGGTGCGACGTATAGTACTCGCTCGGCAGGATCTTTTCGATCAAGCACACGAGCACCCAGAACGCCTCCTCCTCGGTCGCATGCGTCAGCAGCAGCGTCGCCGCCAGATTGTTCATCCCCTGGCAGTAGCCTGTGCTTGGCTTGTACCAGCTGAACGCCACCAGTAGCCGGCGCAGCTTGGCCACCCCCTGCCCGTCGCCGCCAAAGTAAATGTTGGTCGGCATAGTTCGGTGCACGTCCAGATCGATCTGCGTCAGACACTCGTTGGTCTCGCCCTGGTGCTCGGACAGCAGCTCCTGGTACCGTCCAGGTTCGGCGAGGTCGTTGGCTCCACTGCACTCGGCCCAGATGCGCGCGCGGTAGCATAGCGGGATCCCCGCCTGGCATAGCGCCAAAAAGTCGCGCCAGTCCTCCTTTCCGCTCTTGGAGTCGCCCATCCGGCTCACACCCACCATGCCGGATGACCAATCTTCCTCGGGTGCCTTCTCGGCCGAGTCGGTGGCTTCCGAGCCGTCGGCGTGCGCGGCGCCAAACAGGCTGCCTGCGAACAGCGCCTTGGTCTTGGACGTCGATGTCGACTTGGCAACCGCGGCGCTTCCAGCTCCGTTGCCGCTGGTCGCACCGCCAATACCGTTTGCTTCGCTCGAGCTCGGTTTGAGCCTTGCCCGGCGGCGCTCGAGGAAGGCATCCCAACGTTGCTTCTGCTCGACCTGCTGCGTATCGTGCATGTCCTTGAGCTGCGTCAACAGCCGTCGCACCGTGTTCGAGATCGACGGCAGGCCTGCGCGCGGCGTGCCGAGGCCAGGAGTTTGCCCTTTTACTGGGCTGCTCGACCGAGACGAGGCGGCTGATTTTGTGCCTCGCCCTTTGGTCGGAGAACCCGAGCGCACAGGCTGCGAGACAGCGCTGACGGGTAGCACTTCGGCGCGCACGGGCTTGCTGTCAGACACGCTGAGGAGCTGGCTGCGCCGTTTGTCGCGAGGTTTGGTGCCAGTGCTGTCCGTTGAGCCGCTGCCATCGGATGCAGTGCCCTCAGTGCCTGATCCTGCTGCATTTGTGGCATGGAGCGCTTTGTCCTGCCGTGCCATCGGATCCTCGGATCCAGTGCCGTTTTCGGCGTCAACCTGATGGGCTTGTCGTGCACTGTCCTCGTCATCCGAGTCCGCCATGTCGAGGTCCGGATCGTTTTTATCGTCTTCACTCTGGCTGTCGGTTCCGCCACGTGCACGGATGCCGACCTTGATGCCTGTCAGTGTGGCCGGTGCGGGTGCTGAAGCCTTGCGCGCTTGCCGCAGGAGACGGATATCGGCATCGGTGGGGTTGTAGATAAAGCCATATCGGTCGGTGAGCAGTTCGAATTCTTCTTCCATCTCACTGTCAGCGTCCGAGTCGTCGCCGGCTGCGAGTCGGATAACGACCGAGGTGTCCTCGTCGACCTCCTTGGCCTGCTGTTTGGAAGCTGCGGATGCGGGATCGTATGTCTTCGTGAAGCCAGGCACGGGCGCCTTGCCGCCGTACACTTCAAACTCGTCGCCCGAGCTCTCTTCTTCGTTGAGGGTGCTGAGGCGAGCCGCGCGGTCCCTTCTAGCTGGACTAGGTGCTGCGTCATCAGAAGATGCAACAGCTCTGGAAGCGACCTCTTTTCCAGCTGCTGAAGCGTCCTTGCCGTTCAGCTTGTCAGACAGATCTCCGCTGATGCTGGAACTGATTCCGAGGCCCGCAACGTTGGAGCCGCTTTTGCGGCCCTTTTTCTTGCGACGCATCAGGGTTGGAGGCGCAGCGTCGTTGGGCAAGATCGGCTCCAGCTCCACGGCCGCACTCGGCGGGCGGGGCGAGGGTGCGCCGAGCACCGCGCTACCTCCTGCGGCTGACAAAAACTCGGTGTTGTCGCCACCACGACGATCGAATTGATATGTATCTGGAAGTCGGGTCACGTTGGGCTGCGTCGCAGCTGGTGCCGGCTCGGGTGTGGGCGATGAGCGTGTGTATCGTCCGAATGCGCGAGCAAAAGTGGAAGCCGATGCTGCCTTGGAACCTTTGGACGCGCTGACGGAGCGCTTGGCATCGGCCGCGCTGGCGGCTGCGGATTGTGCCATCTCACGTCGTCCCGGACTGGTTGCTTTGACCATGCTTTGCGCGGTGCTGGGCGCCGCTTTGCGCGAGGCGCCGCCGCCCGACCAGGGCAGGAGGCCGCTGGCCCAGTCACCGAGGCCGCCACCGACCGACGTGCTCGAAGACGTGGATCGAGCACGTGGCGAAACGACATGCGGTGGCTTTGGCTTGTGAAGCGAGTGCGGAGATGACGACCGTTGCGGCGAGTCTTTGGGTCCATTGTGATGTTGGCGAAGGACCGGGCTAGTGCCGAGACTGTCTGCATTCAGCCCCGCGGAAGATTTGATGCTGATTTGGTCGATGTCTTTATCTCGCGCCGAGGAAATTGAGAGGGACAGCGACTTTCCTCGTTGACGTTGGGAGTTTGGACCGCCGGTGGAAGCCGCAGAAACGTGTGAGCGCAGAGATGGGCTTCGGCGATTGGATGGAGATCCATCAACAGCACTGTGTATGCTAGACGTCTTGAGCGAAGGGGATCGCGGACGCTGGGACGTATTCGCGACCCCCTCGAGATCCTCAAGCATCGCCTCCTGAAGAGAGTCGGGTAGGGCCATGTCTGCCGGCTTGGAAGGTGCTTGTACGCTTGCCGCCTCTTGAGCGAGATTGCGTTGCTGCTCGGCAAGACGCCTTCGTTTGAGCACTTCGGCATCGAGAACGGGGGCCCGCAAGAGGCTGCGGTCGATCTCGCCTTGCTTGATGCCGTGGTCGAGGCAGAGAGCAGTAAAGGCGGCTTCGCGAGACTCTGTGCGCTGCTGCGTATTCTCGAGCGTCTGTGCATGTTGGGCACGTTCCTCGGCTGCGCTGATGCGAAGTTGGTCGAGCTCCTTGTTGGCTTCAGCCAGGGCTCGTGAGAGAGCTTTGGTAAGCTGAAGGTGGTAAGGGAGCGATCTGGCATCATTTCGGCGCTCGGAAGATGCGGACGACTTGACCGGTGTGGACTCGCGTGGCTGCTGGTGGGTAAGCGGGCGATGCGCGAGCGGTCCTGCGAGGGCTCCTTCTAGGTCGGCATCGGCGAGGCGATGAAGCTGCTGAAGCCAATCGATGGGGAACTCGAGCTCGCGGGCCAGCTCGTTGACTCGGCTTCCGGCATTCGCTGGACTTGCGCCAGAGCGTGACGCGCTCCGAGTGGGGCTGCGCCGGCTGCGGCCATGTGAAGGCGAAAGGGCGCCCTCCCTGAGGCCTGAGCGGGAGCTAGGGCGATTCGGTTGGTGCTTGGGCATGGGCGTCTGATCGGGAGAGATTTGCTGAGGGATGGCATGGTAGACAGTGGCGGGTCGAGTTGCCCTGGGTGCCTTGAGCTCGCGATCAAAGAGGCGAGGTGAGGAGGACTCGGGAGCTCCAAAGAGCGAGTCGTTGGGGATGTCGGGCTCTTCGGCATCGTCGAACTGCAGATCGTAGCTGCTGACTCGACTCGTGCGCGGAATGTATGATGCGGTGTGCGAGGTATCTGCATCGTAAGGGACTGGCGAAGTAGACGACGGTGAGCTTCGCGAGGAGAAGACGTCGCCATCAGCCGGCGCGGGCCGCAAGCTGGTAGAGTTGGTTGTCGCAGAGGTGCTGTCGTGAAATGAATGATTGCGGCTAACCGAGCGGCGCTGAAGCGTTGTGGGTGCATCTGCACTGTAATCGACTTGAGCAGCCTTACGCTGACCCCATATTGGACGATTGACGAGGGAGGAAGGACCTGGAGACTTGGTGGGCGACTCGCCTGAGAACAACGGATGCGCTTTTGCGAGGTCCGGGGTGCGGACAGGCGAAGCCATGGTTGCCACAGGCTGCTTGGTCGAGCGCTGAGCCGACTCTCCAGACTACACGAGCGCAAGTCGTGCCTGAGCGGATTGAAGGACGGGATCGGGTCAGAGCATATGCATATGCATAGGCATAGGCATGGTCGGTGGCGGAGTCGTCCCTAATTCAGCCAAGTTCAACACCGGTGTGGGCTTGGATCCGAAGTCGGATGTGCGGAAATGGTCGAAGGGACGGGCTATTATGATAGTAATAGTGACGTTGGGTGATGGAGGCTAACTGACGGCGTCGAAAGAGCCGAGGTGCCTGTCATCACCAAGGCTCGGTGTTGGTCTGTGTGCAAGAGAGCGAGCGGACCGTGTGTGTTGCTTTTTTGAGTCGCCTTGGCACAGAGGGCGCGTTTTGGCGTCGCCCCTCAAGTGGAGAAGCCATGCATCGGGGGACCGCTCGACCCGATGTCGCTTCGACAGGGTCTCGCAAGCACTGCACGACTGCGCCCGTCGGCACTCTGGGTCGATTTCTTCTCGTCTTCTCACCCGTCGTCCTTCGCCCATTCTCCCCACCTCCTCTCGGATCGACATTGGGCACGCAGCGACCATCTTCATCATGGCGCCTTCTGTGGTTCCGCAGTCGTCGGCTGGCGGTGCCGCTTTGCAGGCATCGGCAGAGGATCAACTCACCATCGAGATGCTCGGCGCAGGTCAGGAGGTCGGTCGCTCTTGCTGTGTGCTCAAGTACAAGGGAAAGACCATCGTCTGTGACACGGGCGTTCATCCCGCATTCACAGGTATCGCCGCTTTGCCTTTCATCGACGAGCTCGACTGGTCCACCGTCGACGCAATCCTCATCACCCACTTCCACCTCGACCATGCCGCAGCCCTCACCTACATCATGGAAAAGACCAACTTCCGCGACGGCCACGGCAAAGTCTACATGACCCACCCGACCAAGGCTGTATACCGCTTCCTTATGTCCGACTTTGTCCGCATCAGCAACGCCGGCAACGACGACAACCTGTTTGACGAAAACGAGATGCTCGCATCCTGGCGTCAGATTGAAGCCGTCGATTTCCACCAGGACGTCTCCATCGCCGGTGGTCTGCGCTTCACCTCGTATCACGCAGGCCACGTCCTTGGTGCATGCATGTTCCTCATCGAAATTGCTGGCCTCCGCATCCTCTACACCGGCGACTTTAGTCGCGAGGAGGATCGTCACCTGGTGCAGGCAGAGATCCCTCCCGTCCGACCCGATGTTCTCATCTGCGAATCTACCTACGGCACACAGACTCACGAGCCGCGCCTCGACAAGGAGCATCGTTTCACATCCCAGATTCATCACATCATCAAGCGCGGAGGCCGCGTCCTTCTTCCGGTCTTCGTGCTGGGAAGAGCTCAGGAGCTGCTCCTTCTGCTCGACGAGTACTGGGCGGCTCATCCGGAGCTGCACAGCGTGCCCATCTACTATGCCTCAGCGCTTGCCAAAAAGTGCATCTCGGTATATCAGACCTACATTCACACCATGAACGACCACATCCGCACGCGCTTCAACCGTCGAGACAATCCGTTCGTCTTCAAGCACATTTCCAACCTTCGTTCTCTCGAAAAGTTTGAGGACCGCGGCCCATGCGTCATGATGGCCTCGCCCGGTTTCATGCAGTCCGGTGTCTCGCGCGAGCTTCTCGAGAGGTGGGCCCCGGATAAGCGCAACGGCCTCATCGTGTCCGGCTACTCGGTCGAGGGCACCATGGCGCGCAATATCCTCAACGAGCCCGACGAGATCATCGGCATGAACGGCATCAAGATTCCACGCCGCATGTCGGTCGACTACATCTCCTTCTCCGCCCACGTCGACTTTGCGCAAAACTCGCGTTTCATCGACGAGATCAAGGCGCAGCACATTGTGCTTGTGCACGGCGAGCAAAACAACATGTCCAAGCTTCGCGCAGCGCTGCAAGCGCGCTTCGCCGCGCGCGGCTCCGACGTCAAGATCCACACGCCACGCAATTGCGAGCCACTCACGCTCCAGTTCCGTGCACAGCGCACTGCCAAGGCGATCGGCACCATTGCAGCCAAGCCGCCGGCACAAGGTGACACAGTCGACGGCCTGCTCATTAGCAAGGATTTTGCCTACACGATTCTCGATCCAAAGGACCTCACCGATTTTACCGGTCTCTCCACCAGCACCATCGTGCAGCGTCAGCGCGTGGCGCTCGCCGTGAGCTGGGACATGGTTCGCTGGCATCTGCAGGGGATGTACGGCCGTCTGCAGGAGGGCATCGATGCGGAAGAGGGATTGCGCACGCTGCGCATCATGGGCGTGGTGGATGTGCGCCAGAGCGCGCGCCACGAGCTGCTCGTCGAGTGGGGCAGCAGCATCGCCAATGACATGGTTGCCGACAGCATTGTCGCGCTGCTGCTCGGCATCGACAGTGCGCCCTCGAGCGTCAAAATGACCATGCACAGCCACGATCATTCCCACCATCACGGCGACGACACTAAACCGGCTGTGGAGGATGCGGATCAAGAGATGGACGGCGCCGAAGACGATGAGGCGCTCACACCTCCCCAGGGTGCGGACATTGTGCCGCCTCACCCCTTCTCTGAGGCAGCGCTGCTTGCAGCAAGCAGTGCTGGGCCTGCAAAGGCGGCATCAGACGAGGCAGCTCGACACGATGCCTACCAGCTTGCCAAGATGGAGCACATGGCCGCGTTCCTCGAGGCGCATTTCGGTCAAGTCGAAGAACTCGTCATTCCGGAGCTGCCAGAAACCAGCGATGCCGGAGAGGTGCCCATCGAACCGAGTGCGCCCACCCAGGCTCAGCCAGTCGAGGAGAAAGCGGACGAGGCTGAGGCGATCAAGACCGAGGACGCGTCGGATGCTGCCGAAGCCAGTGCATCTGCAGAGCCGGCCGAAGGAGCCGAGGGCACCTCTCCAGAGCAAAACGAGGCACCGCCTTCGCTTCCGCCCATTCACATTGCCTCGCTATTCGACGGCGAGTCGCGTCCTGCGCTACGAGTCTTCCTCGACGACGCAGAGGCGGTGGTCGACGTGCAGAACCTCGTGATTCTCGCTTCGTCCGAATCCTTCCGCACACGCGTCCAGCATCTATGCACGCTGGCTCTTCGCTCCTTCACCTCGCTTTCGGACGCCTTCCACCTGCCACAGCAGATGGCAACTCCGCTCTTCCAGGGCAAACATAGCCAACTCGCTCAGATCCCCGAATACGGCGAAGAACGTCCCGCCAAAATGCTCCGTGCCTAGCCCTCCTTTTCCTCTGTGCTTCTGTATTTGTACCTCGGCTGCGTGCGAACGAATCTCAATATCGTTTGAACTCCTTTGGCTGAATCGAGCTCGGGCCGTCCGGAGAGATGGACACAATGTGTTTGGAATGCAATCGAAAGTTTTCGAGGACGGATACAAGTACAAGATGTTGCGTAAAGCACTGCAAGATTAGAGACCTTCCTCCTTGAGACGCAGAGCTCGTGCTGGCTCCTCGATCTAAGATTTCGCAGGTTCGAATGCAAACGAGTCAGCGGGTCAGTCGAGTGTGTCGGAAGGAGTCAAGGTTGTGGGAGGGGCCGAAACGTACCTTCTTGACGAGGTCTGTGAGGCGGGTCTCTGCGGCCTGGTGGTCGAGCACAAGCTTCTGCTTGTTCTTATAGGTGATCTCGACCCTCTGGAGTGCATCTGTGGGGACCGTCTTGGTCGAGATGTCTGGAAGGTCCATGCCGGGCATGGGAGGCTTGGTGGGCAAGCGTGCGAGCAGCAGACGCATCGACCTCGACGCCTGCGACGCACTGAGCGGCGCAAATTCGAACGACATCGCCGTGATGTGCTTGAGAGATGCTGCTGCGATCGACATTGTGTGTGTGTAATGTTGGTGTGCCGATACGATGATGAAAGGACCACGATGTGTGCAGAGCAGCGTTGAAGAGGAAAGCTGTGGGAAGGGAGCTGTGATGGTGCGGAAGAAAAAGAGCCAATTCCCGCTGACTAAATTTCGGAACTCGGATTTCGAAGCGGGCTCAGAAGAACCCTTTCCTGCACCCTCAGCATTGACCTCTCTCGCACTCGACTACCTCACCCTGCTTCTCGCCGTCTCTAAGCCGCCTCCAACGATGCCATGGTGAGCATCCCAAAGCCCACCGCCTTTCCGGGCCGGGAAGGTCTCGCCGGCCTGTCGAGACCGACATCCTCTCGACCTGCTCTCGATCCTGCAGCTGAGCGTTGCCTGTATCAGTTTGGCCTCGCTGCCCTACCACCGCATGGATCACACGACGACACAGATCGCATCGGCAACATTGTAGAGCGCCTCATCTCTCTTTCCCGTCGGCTTTGTGTTCCGGCCATCTTCGCCCCCGGAGACGGTCAAGCGTGGACTTTGTCCAAAGACGATTACCCGGCACTGCTTCAATGGAAGCAGCAACAGGTTCCTACGTTGCTGCAACATCTGTCGCAACAACTCGACCGACTCGCCTCCTTCGATCTTTCTTCAGGATCAGAATGGAATGTTGGCGTGCAGCTGGATCTTGTGCTCGGCCACGTAGTCTGCACATTGGCCCGCTTTCTCCCTCCATCGCACGCTGATCCTTTCCCGGACTCCGACACAACCGGCTCGGCGGAAGGACGGCAGGAAGTCGACGACGGCTGGATTGCAAAAGAGAGCCAGCTCGAGGCACACCGCATTCTCAGTCTTCTGGAGCACGACGTGCTTCCGGCTGCATCACTGGCCACCTCGACGCTGGCCAGATCCTTCCTGGCAGACTACATTAAGCCGATCGTCAAAGGAACCAGCAAGTCGTCGAGCGCTTCCCTCAGCTCTGTCGACGCAGATACGGGAAGACAGAAGCCACCGGCTTCAGGAGCATCGCTCGTCTCGTATCTTGATCGCAACCTCGGGCAGCACCGCTTTTCGAGTGCGGCCGATGACAATGATGCCTCGAACCTCGCACCGAACCAATTTGCGCTCTCGCTCCAACCGGGTGACCTTGGAGCGAATGCGCAGCCTGCGCTGAGCGAGCGGAACGAGGCGCTAGGATGTGTCAATGTGTTTGCATGGTGTCTGGACCACCTCGGGCTCGAGACCGAGTCGGACTGGAATGGCGCATGGCCGCTGCTGGTGCCGCCGCTGCTGACACTGTTGGAGCACGCGCAGCCCCGCTTCCGCCTGCGCGGGACCATGCTCGTTCACAAGCTGCTGGCCCGTCCGATCGACGACGCAGATGCATCTGGAGTCCACACAGATGTAGACGCAGGGCAAGGCTCGTTGCGCATCTTGAGACGCGAGACGATCCTGCGTCGGCTGTTGCTGCGGACGGGAATTGGGAGCTTGTTGGAGCGCGCGCTGCAAGTGAACCTGACGTACGTGCACGACACGACGTACGCGCCTGCACTCGTCGGCTTCTCCATCAGCGCGCTGCGGCGACTCATCCTGCTCACCACCCATCCGATCGTGTGGCAGAACCCCGCACAAACGCCTTCAGACGCGACTGATGCGGAAAGTGCGGAAGGGCTGGATTCAGCGCTGGACGACAAGGCTAGTGGGAAGAATGATTGCGGAAAGCGTCGGATGGAGGCGCTTTGCAGACTCGTATCGCAGGGAATCTTGTCGACATGGTCATATCTGCCGCTACCGCCTTGGGGTACACAGCTCGGGCGCGAGCTTGTCGCGACCACATGCACAGCCTACCTGACGCTGATCGAGGATTTGTCGCCGCCCACGCCCGCGCAAGCAGCGAGTCTGGGTGCAGCGGCGAGGTTTGTCGATGTGAGCATCGACTGGATCTTTCGCACATGGCTCTCCACCGTCGCTTTCGACCATACAGATCACGTCGACACCACAGTCAAGGTTGTGCGTCTCGCCAAGCGGTTGCTTCTCCCAGGGTCGATCGGTGCGGATATGAGCAAAGGCAATGCAGACGGGCAGCTCGCACTGCGCAAAATTGCAGTGTCAAATACAGACCGCAATGCGTCGCTGATGGTGTCGTCCGTGGCCAAGTGCTGGATCAATGCACTCGAGTCGCCACTCCGCTCATCGTCAAACAAGAACGATTGGACCAAGCTAGATACGAGCCTTGCCGGTCTGATGCAGTGCGTCTCGCGCGCAGATTCGACCATCCAAGCTCGATGGACAAGATTAGCGGCTCTCGATGCGCGCCTCTCACTTCTTCTACCTCGACCAGACACCTCGAATTAAGCTCGCCCGCACTTGCGCACGTCTGCATCCGCACATTCGACCGAAATCACACAATCACAAAACTCATCACATGGCGACAGAAAGAAAAAGGAGAAGTGAATGCAGAGTGGAAATGTAGCGAGGCGTGCGAGTCTACATGCGTTCGAGCGGGGTGATGGTGAGGAGTCGGAGGGCGGAGCCGAGGACGTCCTTGCAGCATCGGAAGACAAAGAGACGGGCGAGGGCAAGGTCGCGCTCCTGACCCTTGACCAGCAGGAACTCCCAGCAGGACGAGATGAGGTGGGTGAGACGGAAGGCGTACGTGACGATCGTCGAGGGCTGGTGGTCCTTCATCGCAGCACGCACCGTGTCGGGCCACTGGGCAATGAGCATGACCAAATCACGCGCCTTGGGCTCCGAGATGAGCTCGAGGTTGATCGACGACAAGTCGAGGTCGGCCGTGGGCAGCTCGAGGCCGTCGGATTCCTTGGCCTTGCGCTCGACCGAGCACAGACGCACGTGGTTGTACTGCAGGTACGGACCCGTGTCGCCCTCGAACGAGAGCATTCGCGACCAGTCAAAGTTGTAGTTGTTGATGCGCTTGGAGCTCATGTCCTGGATCTTGACCGCCGTCATGCCAATGATGTCGGCAGTGCGCTCCGGATCCTCGACCTGCGCATACTTGGCCTCGTTGGCCCTCATCACCTCGTGCATCTTGTCTCGCGTCTCGTCGAGAATGTTGTCGAGGAAGACGACGGTGCCCTTTCGCG
This sequence comes from Moesziomyces parantarcticus, assembly GCA_023212605.1. Classification (NCBI taxonomy): domain Eukaryota; kingdom Fungi; phylum Basidiomycota; class Ustilaginomycetes; order Ustilaginales; family Ustilaginaceae; genus Moesziomyces; species Moesziomyces parantarcticus. Next base: position 56,907 of record JALCCF010000049.1, on the reverse strand, counting down.
TCGACATGCCAAGGATCATGCCAAAGTTGATGTGGAGCAGGCGCGACGTCTCCTTCTGCGCCCACGGGTAGCCCATGAGCTCGAGCACCTTGAAGAACTGAGCCAGGTGCAGATCCTGCTGCGAGGCGACGACGTAGATCATCTTGTCAAAGCCGTTGCCGTTGAAGCTCGTGTCGAAGCGCTGCGCGGCCTCGGCGATGTCACGCGTGATGTAGAGCGGCGTGCCGTCTTTTCGCTCGATGACACACTTTTCGAGCTTGTACTTGGTAAGATCGGCGAGCGTTGCGCCGTTGTCCTCCTTGGACACGAAGTCGGCCTTGCGCAGCTGCTCGAGCGACTTTTCGAGGTTCTCCTTCTTGACCTGCGACTCGCCCGAGTAGACGTCAAAGTGGATGTTGAGACGCTCGTAGACCTCGATGTACTTTTTGATCGAGAGGTCTCGAAACTTTTGCCAGAGCGCGAGGCACTCTGCGTCGCCGTCCTCCATTCCCTTGAAGTATCGTCGGGCCTCCTCGTGGATCTTCTCGCCCTTGCCGTCCTCCTCGACGCTGGCGAGCTGGTTGACACGCACGTAGACGTCAAAGAGCGTGTTGACGGCATCTTCTTGCAGACGCTGCTCGTCGCCGAAGAGCTTCCAGCCGACGGCGAGCAGACCGAACTGCTTGCCCCAGTCGCCGAGGTAGTTGTACTTTGACACGTTCCACGCGTTTGCCTTGTACAGGTTGGAGAGGAAGGCGCCGATGATGGTGGATCGCAAGTGGCCGGCGTGGAAAGGCTTGGCGATGTTAGGCGACGAGAACTCGACGATGATGTTCTTGCCCTCACCGTCGCGGTTGGTACCGTAACTTGGCTGGGCGTTGCCGGCTTCGTCGCGGGGGGCGCCGAAGCCGTGGGTCATGACGTGGACGGTCTGGAGGGTGAGCTTGATGAGCGTCTTGTCGTTGAGGAAGTAGTGGAGGAAAGGCGCCTTGACCTCGACCTTGCTGAGGAACTCGTTGGGCTGGAAGGCGGCGGCCGCCTTTTCGCAGATCTCGATGGGCTTGCCCGGCAGCTTGAAGCGGGGCACGGCGACGGTGTAGTCGCCGATCTTGCCGGTACCGACGGCGGCGAAGGCAGCGTTGACATCGACACCAAGGGACTCGGAGACGTGCTTTGCGATGGCGAGACGGAAGTTGTCAAGAGGCGCACGCTTGGTGTCTACGCCTGGCACGGTGGGCAGCTGAGGCAGCTCCGAGAGGAAAGGAGCTCCGTTGAAGGAGGCCGGCGAGGGCACGAGGGCGATGTCGGCAGAAGACATGGCGGAGGTAGAGAAGGTGGGTGAAGAAGCAGATGGGAGATGCTGCCTGGTGCGTAGCAGAAAGTCGAGGTGCGAGCAGGTCGGAGCGGCTCGAAGGACACCAGGGCGGGTGGAGAGGAGCGGCGAGCGGAAGAGGGTGGCTGGCAGGCGGCGAAGAGCGAATGCGGAAATGATGCCAATGAGGGCGCCGGTGCGCAGCGAGGTGCTGTGAGATGGGTTGGTGGTGGTGAGATGTGCCTAGGAAGGAGGCTGATGAATGATGGATGGTGTATGGATAGGACGAACGGCGGAGGAACGGCTTCATCTTTTCTTCGCGCAGCCTCCTCCGAAATTTTAGCATCATCTGTGCATGCCACCCTTGGCGAGGGCTCGAGTGTCTGCGTCTGACTCCAGGTCGAGTCAAAACGACTGAGCATCGGGATCGAATCGCCACAGATTGGATATCGGGATCAGCTCTCACGTGACTTGCATGCTCTCTACCGCGTCCTGCTGATTCAACTACCGAAGGAACGAGGCAACAAATGCAGACCGCGTTGTGGTGCTTTTTTGGAGAATATCGAAAGAAGCGAAATTGCAGCCCAAAAATTGGTCCACGAAAAAGATGGATCAAAAAGGCAAGGACGCGCTGCCCTGTGCCGTACCTTTGTGTCGATGGCTACGCGTGAGGAGGGCGGGGGCGCAGCACAACATACGAAAGCAACACACTCTGTGCTCACCTCGTTCCAACACGGTGTACGGTGCGTCTTGCCTGTCGCGTCGTCCTCTGGCTCGCACCAGGTCTTTCCTCCACCTTCACCATCCATTCTGTGGCTCCTCGCCATCCCCATCGATACCCATCTTATACCCTGCCCTAGCACCCACGACGTCCACGGCTATCGCGTGCCGCCGTGCTTCTGATCCGCATCGGACTCATTCTGCCACTGCTGTCGACCCATCCGCATCCATCTGGATTCCATCGATATCCTATCGTCTACCAGCTCGTATACAACCCCAGCTTACCTGGATCCATCACAACGCCACAATCATGGTCGTATCCAGATCACCACCACCAGTGCGTCGGTCCCCACGCAAAGACGCGTCGGCCGCCCTAGACGCCTCGTTCTCATCCTTCTCGTCCCACGCTACCCAGCCAAGGAAGATCGGCAAGCTCCCTTCCGCCAGACCCTCCGCTGCCTCTGTCGTCGAGCCAGCTACACCGGTACACGCCGCTGCCCCCGCCTCTAGCTTCCCGAGCCTGGATCAGATGGCCGCCGCGTCCCAGGAACGTCGCTCAGCATCTCGTCCCGCCGACCGTGCAGCTTTCTCTGCCTCCTTCCCGGCCCAAGCCTCCAACCTGGTGCCCAGCTCGCTCCCTCGCCCTGTTTCACGCCCGCAAATGCTGCACAGCGACGACGAGCAAGACCCAGCACACCGTGCGCGCGGAGGCCGCAGCTCCCTCACCAATGGCGCAATCCAGCGCGCACGCCAGATGGCAGGCGACGAGACTCCCATCGCTGTCTCGCAAGCCAAGGCAGCCCGTCAAGCGGCCGGTGCTGCCCGTAAGGCGACCAGCCCCCTGCTCGCTGACGACAGCGGCGATTCCACAGCCCAGCTCATCCCAGGCCGACACGATGCTGCCGTCGATCCCGTTCAGGCCGACATTCAAGTCGACGTCCCTCGCCTTCCTAGCCTCGACCGCCCTCTCGCCTCCGCATCTGCATCGCAGCCGTCCCGCTTGGACACGGCAGCACCGGCAAACGTGGCTGTCGACACCTCGAGTGCCTCGCAGGCTTCCATCTTCGGAACTGCCAATCGTCGAAATGGACACGATCAGCCTATCGGCTCTGCGAGCGCAGCCGTGGGCACCGCCTACGACTTTGACAAGTATCTCGATAGCGAACTCGACCCCTTCAACCGAGCCTCCCGCGCGAATCCGCGCAGGGATTCTCGTCCGCTTCCAGCTCAGCAGAAGCCGGACGACGAGGACGAAGCAGAGTCTTCAGGTGACACGACGGCACGCGGATCTCAGCTCGCGCGTGCCCGCTCTGCTACCGCCGCCAGTGCCGCACCCACCGCAGCAACAGCTCCCATTGAGTCGACTCCACTCATCAGTCGCGTCAAGGCAGCAGCAACACCCCGCCTCAGTCCGCACGCCAGCCCCAGCGTCTCCAGCCACAAGCTCTCCCACCTCTCGTCACTCTCCAGCGGTCAAGCCGCCTCGTCATCGGCATCCGCTCGCCAGTCTCTCCTCGCCGACTCGTCCATTGCGTCCAATCACCGCTTCGACCCTGCAGCTCGTGCGGATCGCATCCAGACCATGGAGCTCGGCGAACTGCGCAAGAAGCACGCCGCACTCCTCCGCGAGCTCGACGCCACCCAGGACGCGCTCACCGCAGCCAAGGAAGAGTCGGAAGGCTGGGCCTCAGAGTGCACTGGTCTGCAGGAACAGCTCGCATCGACTAAAGCCACACACCAGGCTGCCATCGCTCGCGAGTCTAGGACGCGTGCCGAACTCCAGGTACGCCTCCACCAGTACAAGATCGAGGCCGACGACCGCGCATGGAAGCTGCTCGGCCAGCGTCGCCAGGCGTGCCTCATCGATGTTGCGCTACAGCATGCCAAGAACGAAGCCACTTATCACGAGGGCCGCTACCATGCCGCCGATACTGAGCTCAGGGACCAGATGGACGAGCTGCGCATCCGCCTCATGCTCGAACGTAAGCGTGCCGATCTGCTCTCGCTGCACGTGCGTGCCGCACTCCGCGACGAAGCACGTCTCAAGAAGAAGCTCGCCGCCAAGTCGGCCGCCTCGCTCGAGTTGCAGGCCGAGAACGAAAAGCTCGCAGAGCTCCTCGAACAAGCCCGTCAGTCGCGTGCAAACGGTGCGGGTGCAGGCGAAGAGGCCAAGGCGCTCCGTAAAGAGCTCGCAGAGGCGCAAGCCGAGATTGAAGAGCTCCAGAAGCGTGACGACATGATGGCCGAGACGCGCAGAACCTGGAAGACGGAGCGCAAACAGCTGCTCGCGCAGATCGAAGAACTCAATGCTGCACCGGCGCCGGTCGCCAAGTCCAAGCTGGCCGAAAAGGTGCAACAGCCAAAGGTGTCCAAGCTCATTGCAGCCGCGCAGGAGCTTCCGCCTTCCTCGCCCGTCTACGCCAAGAAGCGCGACCGTCAACCCATGCAAGGCGCCTCTGAGCTTGAACCTCCCTCTGAAGACGAGGTCGACCGACACGTCAACGCAGCCGCCACGCGCAAGCCGAAGGGCGTCAAGGCTCCCTCACCGCTCGTGCCTTTCGCCAAGATCTCCGCTGCTACCTCGAGCAAGGCAGCTCTGGCAAAGAAGGGCGCCAAGCCAGCCAAGGCCGCAACGAACGGCAAGTCGAGCTCGAGCAAGAATTGGCGGGACGAGGTCGCCATCACCGACTCGTCGGAGGAGGACTCGGACGATGGCAGGCAGCGCCGCCGCGGTCGCGGTGCACGCGACGACTCTGACAGCGAGCAAAACTCTGAGGACGAGCGAGCCAAAGCCAAGGCGAGCAAGAAGAAGAGCAGCGCATCGACAGGCAAAAGAACTGCGGCTGGCTCCAGCGGCACGCGCACCAAGCCCACTGCGGCGCGCAAGAACAAGCCGGCCATGCCGATCGAGTACGACGACCAGACTGCGGATCCGTCGGCTACACCCATCATCCGCTCGAACAAGCGCACCGTCGATGAGGACAGCGACGAGGACCGCGCAGACTCGAGTGTGCTGGGCGCAAAGTTCGGACGCGACCGCACCAACCTGGCGCTGCCCAAGGCCGCAACCAAGGGCGCGAAGTCGAGCAAAACGGTGGCATCCGCAGCCGACGAGGGCCAGGTCAAGAAGAAGAAGCGCAAGCTGCTTGGTGGTGGCGGCGCCATGCAATGGGGTGCGGGTGCGGCTAACGACGCTGGCCTCGCACCCAACTTTGACATCCCGCTCGAACTCAGCCCGATCAAGGGCGGCGCGACCAAGGCAGGTGCGGGTGCAGCGTTCCTCGCCGGCTTCGGTATGCCTTCCCGCAACCCCTTTGCTTAGTTTCTTTCTGTAATTCTCTCACAAGGTCACAATCTACACGTACAATCTTCTTTCAAAGTGAGCCCTGCTCAGTGACCAGTGAAGGCCGACTAGCATGTTCTGGGGCGGAAGTGACTCAACGACTTCATAGCTAGCCTTGAAACGGAGTTCGGACTTCGGACCATGCTGTACCGACAAAATCGATCTGATGACCGGCTATGTACGCGAGTGAGACCCCGGAGATCTTTCGAGCCGCTTCTTTGCGCCGAAAGGGGTGAGTTTGATGGAGATCTGCGAGGTCAAGGTTCACCGCCGGGAAAGGGGCGGTTCGGTAAGATGGTGGCTGCGATCGACGGCTGCAAAGACGGCAGGGTCCGGCGGCACCGAATGGGCAGTTGTGGGGGTGTTCATGCCGAGAAGCGGAAATCCAGGGTCTGGGGTCCGCGAAGCGAGGGCGCGCGTCCCAGAGATTGCCGGCGCTAAATTTGGTGACGCCTTGCAGAGCCGGCCAAAGATGATGTTGCCAACCGCATCGCTTCCATGATCAACCATGCGCATCGAGTGTCACCATGCGCAACGAGTGTCGGATATCTCTTCGGACATCTCGGTCGCGCAAACTTCACCGCAGAGGAGGTGGTGCGGCCGCAGAGCCGTCATCCGCCGGTATGAAGGGCAGGACTCAAGGAACCTGCAGAGCTTGCTGTCATGCAGAATCGTGTTGGTTTCAGCCCAGCTGTCAGGTAGTGAAGACATTCACTGCTACCCCGCGGGGCACCGCAGCATCTTTACCCCGCAATCTGACTTCGTGGAATGTCTATATAAGAGCCTCGTACTACGGCTACGAAATGGTCCAGCTCATCGAACCCAATAGCAATCCTCTCTCTCGCTCCTACACTCACCCTCGCCCCTAAACTACCTTCAAGCGAATATAAAACCACGATGGTGTTCAACGCAGCAGCTCTTCTTTCTGCCCTCAGTCTGGCAGGCGCTGTCCAGGCAGCTCCCGCGGCGTCCGGTGGACTGCCTTGCGACCTGTACGCTTCTGGCAACACGCCCTGCGTAGCTGCCCACAGCACCACACGTTCGCTTTACTCTGCGTACAACGGTCCCCTCTACTCGGTCGTGCGTGCTTCGGACTCGCACACGACCAACATCGGAGTCCTCTCCACGGGCGGTGTTGCCAATGCTGCCACGCAGGACTCGTTTTGCGCCGGCACCACATGCCAGATCAAGGTCATCTACGACCAGTCCGGCCGCGGCAACCACCTGAGCCTCGCACCTCCTGGTGGTGCTGCAGGTGCGGACACTCTCGCCGACGCGGCTGCCGCACCCATCACTGTCTCGGGGCACAAGGCGTACGGTGTCTACATTGCCCCGGGCATGGGCTACCGAAACGATCAGACCAACGGCGTCGCCACTGGCAACCAGGCTGAAGGAATGTACGCCGTGCTAGACGGCACGCATTACAACAACCAATGCTGTTTCGATTACGGTAATGCGGAGACGAGTAATACCGACACGGGCAATACGCACATGGAAGCCATCTACTTTGGCGACAACACCTTTTGGGGCTCTGGCGCTGGCAGTGGACCGTGGGTAATGGCGGATCTCGAGAACGGCCTCTTCTCGGGATACAACCCCAAGCAGAACACGGGCGACCCGTCCATCTCGTCTCGCTTCGTGACGGCCGTCGTCAAAGGCGACTCGAGCAACCTTTGGGCTATCAAGAGCGGAAACTCGCAGACGGGCGGTCTGACTACCGGATACTCCGGTCAGCGACCGAGTGGATACTACCCAATGAACAAGGAGGGCGCAATCATCCTGGGCATCGGCGGAGACAACAGCAACAGCGCGCAGGGAACCTTCTACGAAGGTGTCATGACCTCGGGCTACCCCTCCGACGCAACCGAAAACGCTGTCCAGGCCAACATCGTGGCGGCAAGATACCAGGCATGAAACCGTACCCAGAATGCATTGGACTGCTCCGTATTCTGCTGATGGAGGATGCAGAGTGGACGAGATGGAAGTCAAGAGTAACGATGGCTCGGCTCCCTCTTTCTCATTCAGGTTCTGGCCCTCGAAGGAATGTGACTGAATTTTTTTTTGCACATCCGCGTTTCATGTGTGAGTGACTGGAGTGCGTTCCATAACCCTATTGTGAAGTCGAATAGTCACTTCCGCTCTACTGTAGACGAGCCATCGACATAGTAGCCGGGGTGCGGATCCACGCCTGCGGCGAAGGGCATGGGTCGAGAACAAAGGTGCTGCAATTAGGGAAGCGGATTGGGATGGTCCGGAAATGAGTCGGCATGATGAATGAGGTTGACGAGGTGTGTTGGGTTACCGTGCTGATGCGGAGGGAAGAACATCTTCCAATTCGAGAGCCTCTTCTCCCGCAAATCTCTTTCCTTTTCCAGCCTTAGCACTTGATCTTGACAGCACCGGGAATCTTCCATCTCCCGCTCGCAGTGATTCTGTTGTAGCACCCGTGACCACCACGCCTCCTTGGTCAGAGTCACCGCCCTTCTACTGAGCGGGTCCAATGTGCCCAGGTGCTCTCCGGGTATATGGTCCGGAAGCGCGACGAGTTCGCCCTCTCCGACCTTGGGGTTGAGGAGCATGACGCGTATTCGCTCGTCGCCGATCCTGTCTGCCGCGCCCGCGATGGTCTTGGTCCGCTCGAATCGGCGCATCCTGCTTCCTCCACTGGCTGCATCGAGCACGATCCGGATGAGCAATCTCTCGAGCTTTGCATTCTCCGCCAAGATGCGTCGCAGCATGTGTTCGAGCTTGTCATCGTCCAGAATGTGGCCAGGATAGAAGCTCAAGGTGATGAGGCGCAGCGAGCGCAACGAAGCGAACAGTGGCGTGATCCATGATTCCAGCGTCGCTGTACACACGTGGTACGCATAGATCTCCTGTCCGCGCCGCTGTCTCCGCAGAGAGTCTTGGCACGACGCTAGCGTCGAAGCGACCACATTCGCTGTCGTCGAGATCTCCGGGGACGGCTGGAGAGCGGTGCTTGTGGGAGCATCCGCTGCGGCTGGATGCACTGCGCTGGTGTCAACAGGCTGAGTGGCGAGAGCTGCCAAACGCTCTTGAGCATCTTGCATGTCCCACGGATCGAGGTCGTCTTCAGACGGCCCGGCTGCGGTCGCAGCCATCAAAGGCTGTGGGATCCGAGCCGACGGAAGCGATGCTGCACTGGAAGTGGGCTGGCCTCGCGAACGAACCGGGGACAGACGACGTTGGCGAGAGTACAGGGTCTGCCATGCCGGCTCGTGCGGCCTGTCGATCCTCGGGTCGCCTACAGATCCTGCGCCCTGGGACTGTCGCCGGGTGCTGCTACCGCTGCCATCTGACTGAAGTATGGGCTCTGCCGAGGTGGACGACTCTAGAGGGAGTTCTGCTCTGTCTTGCGGGGCGTCGTCGATGTCGAAAGCTGCATCTTCGCCGCTCGCATCAGATTCGCCATCGCTGCTGCTCCCATCCGGGTCGCTAATCTCTTCGATGAGTTGCTCCTCTGCCCAGTACACGCTTACACTGCGGTACTGCTTCTGCTTTGTCCTGCCTCTGTCTAATTCCTTGCTTCTCCTTCGTGCTGGTTTCGTCCTCGAGGCATAAGCGTGACCAACGACGAAGCCGCCTGGGCATTCCTCGTACCACGCTGCTTCGCTCAACTTGAGCGACCTCGGCTTGACATCCAGCCCGGCCCTTTCCAATGCAGAAAGATTCCCGAGCCAAGCCTTTTTTACCCTGCTGAGCGTCTCTACTGGGTCCTTCTGTTCGGCGAGCTCGGTGAAGAACGCCTTGCCGGCCGAGTCCGTATCGAGCGTCAGCGTCTGTAGGAGCAGCGGCCGCGCTATCGAGTAGAAAAGCTTGGAGACGCGCAACAGATGCCCGGTCCAGGCCCATGCGGACGTATACGCCGCGCGCAGCGGATGATCGAATGGCGATGTCGGCTCTTCAGAGCCATTCGAGACGCTCGGAGGGACGAGTGGGCAGGGAGACGATGTGAAGATGGCAAGCTCGATGATGTCGACAAGGATCTCGGTTGGTAGCCGTGGCTGCTCAATTGAGGTTGAAGCTGCGCCCGACATGGCACTAGCCTTTCATGGTAGGGACGAAGACGATAGCATATCTACATCGAGGGACGTGCGTTTATGCATTCCCACGTCCATGCCTCCACTTCCACGCACTCCATCGATCTCACATATTCACGCCCAAAAATCTTTCCCCATGGTCACCGCACACACGAAGTTGTACCGCTGAAATTTGGTTTGATTCCTCACGGTCTACAGATTGGAGCTCTGGAAGCGGTAGGCGAGCGGGAGTGCGGCGGGATTGTCGGTGGTGCTGAGCAGGTTGACAACGTCCTTGTACGTCTTGGCATACCTCTCCCAGTGCTTCTGCACCCTGGCGAGGAACTCGTGCGTCGAGTCTTGCAGCGGCGGGTCCGGGGCCACGCCCTTCTTGGCGCCTGCCTTCTTCCACCTCTCGGTCTCGAGCAGCAGCTGATCCTGGAAGCGCGTCCTGTTCTCGACAAACACGTTGATGACCGTGGTGAGCTGCGAGTGGAGCTCGAGGTAGCGCAGGTCGGTGAACATGAGCTCCTTGCGCGTGGTGTTGAGGAAGGCAAAGTGGTCCTTCATCAGCTGGTCGACCGTTTTGACATTGCGCAGCTTGCGCTCCAGATCCTGGTAGTTGGGTTCGACCACCTCCATCATCTGGAACGCCAACAGCTGCTCGACGAAGAACGTCATGCGCGAGCGTAGCTGGAAGAGACGCTGCTTCCACTTCTCCAACGCCGGATGCGTGCGTTGCTTCCAGAGCGAGGATGATGAGTGGTCTAGCCACAGCTCGGACAGCGAGCGCTCGAGTGTTTTGAGGTGGAAGAGACCGCGACTGACAAACTGGTAGCGCAGGATGTTCTTGCGGCTGATGACGAGCGAGACGGGGAACTTGACTGCCACATCAAACTGCAGCAGGCTGACCGAGGGAACAAACGTCTCCTTGGCCGAGCTTCCAGCAGCTGCTGCTGCGGCCGCCGCGGCGGCTGCATTCGCCTGTGCGAGTTTGGTTGCTTCGATGCCGCCCTTGGTCTCGGCGATGCGCTTGAGCTGGTCGTATGCGCCTTCGGATGCGAGGACGATGCGGACGTCTTCGCGATACGGATCCTCAAAACCAACCGTGCTGCTGGAACCAAGTACGGCGCCGAGATGCGTCTGTAGACGCTGCTGCACCGTTTCCCTCGTCTTGGTGGGCGAGACTTTCTTGGCAAGCTCGTGGGCGGACTGCTCCAGGAACGAAGACAGGAAGTCGGACTCGGAAAAGAAGAAGAAGTGCTTGAGCGAGCGAAGACGCTCGAGGATGTGCTGGTCCTCGAGCAGAAGCTTGAGCAGCGCAGAGTTGGCGCGCTGGTAGGCGGCCTCGATGCGACGGAAGAAGGACTCGTCGTTCATGACCACAGCGACGGAGCTCTGCGCGCGTCCGACTCGAAGCTCGCTGCCGCCAGCGCCAATGAGCGGGACGTCCGGATCGGTTGGCACCTCGAGGCCGCATTCGCGAATGACATTGAGATATTTGCCCGCGAGGAGGATCTTGTGCTTCCACGGTTCGAGGAACGAAGGAATTTTGGCGCCTCCTGTGAGGAAGCCTCGAGGGTTCTCTTCCTCGTCCTCGATCTCGGCATCCAGATCCAGGCCGAGCTGACGCTGACGTTCTCGCTTCGCGGTGGTGGTCTCGTCGCGGAGCGTGTAGCGCGTTTCCCAGTACTCGTCGGTGGGGTCGGACTCGAGAGCGGCCCGGGTCACCTTTGCGTCTTCCATGACCATGAACTCTTCGTACGTGTCTGAGAGGTCGCCGGTTGTAATCCACTTGACTAGCGTTTCTGCGTAAGGCTGCGACGCGCGCTGGAAGAGCGTGGTAAAGAGCGCACGCGCCTTGGGGTCGCCGCCCATGCGCGTGATGCGGTCCCAGAGCATGGACAGCACCTCGCCTCCCTTGGCGATGCCGCCCTCGACGCCCTCATCTTCGGGATCGTCGAGACCGAGCAACGCCCTACGCTCGCGTTCAAGCGCCGACGTTCCACTGATGTCGGACGCGCCATCGCCGTCGGACGAATCGTCTTCATCGTCGTCGTCGAAGAGGTCGGCGTGCGAGATGCCGACGATCTCGTCGGTGAGAGCGCGCACGGCAGCGAGCGTGCGAGCGGTCTCTTGAATCCAGACAAAGAGCCTCTGCAAGCTGAAAGATGCGGACGAGGCCATCTGATGCTCGAGCTGGACCACGAGGAGTTCGTAGTCGTGGAGCAGATCGCGGATGGCTGAGCAGAGCGCGTGATTGACGGTGCCGTATTCGAGGCCGGAGTCGGTCTCGATGAAAGCATACACGGCCGTATAATCGGTTGCGAGTGGGAGGATGCGGTCGACGAGGTCGCAGAGCGGGGCGTCGAGGGCTGGGTCGATGGTGAAGTGGGCGCCGCGAAGACGATGCGCCACGTCCTCGGGGTCGTAGGAGGAGGCGTAGGTGATATACTGGCCCTCGATGCCGAGGAGCACGTAGAGAAGATCCTCGAGGATGAGAGCTTCCTGAAGATCGCGGTCAACAAGGGTTAGTGGAACGAAGGAGGGGTCGTCGTTCTCGGAAGCCGGCGCGGCTGCCGCTGCAGAGCTTGTCGCAGCAACAGGAGCGAATGCTGCCTGATCGGATCGCGACTCTTGGCGCGATGCAGGCTTGGCAGATTCTTGAGCTGACGCAGCGGAGAACAGGGCTGGCTGGCCGGATGCTGCGCGTGCGGATGCGGCGTTGCTTGAGGATGAAATGTGGCGAGCCTTTGCCTTTCGCGGAGTGGGTTGAGGAACTCGTCTGTTGAGCGGATTGAAGACGAAGCTGCCCTCATTCAGGAAGGAATCGACGGGAGCGACACCCTTGCCCTTTAGCGACTTTGCAGCAGCTGCAGCGAGCGCTGCGCCATCGGGACCCTTACCGGCGCCTTGGGTAAGACCTCGCGAGACAGGAGCCTTTCCAAAGCGGCGGAGATGGTACTCGGTGGTGGAGGTGACTTGGGGCGCGTTGGCCTGATTCTCGTCGCCTTCGGCGATAACGTAGGAAGCCGTCGTCCTATGGCCACCTTCTCCGAGCTCAGGGATGCCCTCGATGCGGTCGGATGCAGCAGCCAGTGGCTCATTCGGATCGGAAGTACGCCAAGAGGCCATGGCGGACTGGCCCGTCGACTTTTCGACCGAGAGGAGGCGTTTGGACATCTTGTCAAACGCTTTTGCGCTGAGGCTTAGATGGTTCTTCTTGCGCATGGAGCGACCGACGGGCGTGGCGGGAACCACGGGCGGCCGCGATGGACCGCTAGATGTGCGTGCGCTCGACATGTCGATGCGGTGTGTTCCAGAGGCGTGCGTGTCGAAGGCGTTCCGAAGCTGCGACGCGCTTCAGCGGCAAGGAGGGGCAGGATCTCCGCCGATTGCGTCGAAAGGTGTGCGGTTGCGAAGAGCCGACGATGCGATAAGGGAGAGAAAGGTAGGCCGATGTCGGAGCGCGGGTAAAGGGCATACGATGCTCTTGATGACGGTGGCGCAGACGATATGTCCCCCGGGCTCGTGACCAGCGGAGGTATGAGAGCGTCCGAGGGTGTTGCGTGTGAGTGTTGCTCTGAGCGCCGCTGCCCTGCGTCCAAAAAAAATCGAAAATGAATGTTAGTTCTAGCAGCGCGGAGCGCGACGCGACTCGGGCCATCCGACCGGCGCGTGGCAACTGCAATCGGGAAGGGGCCGACTCGACAGCTTCTTCTCACGGCGGACGGATGTGGCTTGAACAAGCTCAGGCTCACGCGCTGAGCAGAGTAAGATCGCAGTTCGAAGGTGCTCAGAGAGACTCGGCATTCTTGGCGATGGTTTGACCAATCTGCGTTGCGTACGGATGCATCGGTGTGAGGAGGGGGTTGTTCGAATCGGGGGCTTCTTGGATTGAGCGCAGAAGTGTTGCTCGTTGGACCCTTTCGGCTGTCGGAGGTGCCGCTGCCAGTTGTTCGAAGCTGCATCTCGGCCAACCACTCTCACTGCTTTGGACTTGCCTCGAGCACTCACTCCATCACAGGTGTCCGCTCGATCCTCACCTCTTCATCCCAAGCGATCCCATTCTGAGCACATTCAGTCATGTCGTTTCCTAGCGATGCCGAGATCACCGAGCAGGTCCGCGTCATCATCGAAGAAGCCTTCGACAATGGCAAGGTAGCGTGAGTATTTTTCGTGCAGCATCCCTTTCTTCGATCGATCTTCGATGCTGACCTGTGATTGCTATGCAATAGCGAGTTCTCGAAACGTACCGTCCGCAACATGCTCAATGACCACTTTGGCGTCGATCTCGAGAGCAAGAAAAAGTTCATCAGCGCTGCCACGCAGGATCAGGTCAATCGCATCACTGCCGAGCGAGAGAAGGCTGCATCTACATCGCGCTCTCCTTCGCCTGCGAAGGCTTCTGCGCGAGCATCGTCCGCCAAGACAGCATCTTCATCTAGTCGACCGAAGCCGGCACCAAAACGCAAGCAACCGGTCTCGGAAGATTCGGATGGCGAGGAAGCCGAGCCCTCCGCCTCGCGCGGCGACGAGCACGACTCGGATTCGGGCGACGCGCAGGACTCTGATCCAGCCGACTTTAGCGAGCTCGAAGAAGACGCATCCACCTCTCGCTCTCGCAAAAAGTCCAAGACCACCAAGGCCAAGTCTTCCTCCACGACCACAAAAGCAGCGAAATCCAAGGCCAAGGCAACTTCATCTGGCGGGAGCGAGGCAGAACAACGCCTTGCGCGTCTCAAGAAGCTCGTGATCGAGTGCGGCGTACGCAAGCCGTGGAAGAAGCTGTACGAAGCTTCCGACGTGTCCGAGACCGACTTTGCCGGTCAGTGCACTGTGGTCCAAGGCGTCCTGCGCGAGCTCGGTATGACGGGTAAGGGCTCTGTTGAGCAAGCGCGCAAGATCCGCGCCGAGCGTGAGTTCGCCGACGAACTCGCCGCTCTGCAGGAAAACACAGTCATGAGCTCAGACCGTGGCCGACCCACCAGAGCGTCGCGGACCAAATCGACCGTCGTAACCATCAGCGACGACGAGTCTACCATTGCTTCTGACGAGAGCGACTTCGAGTCCGCAGCTCCTGCACCACGAAGCTCCAAGATGACTGCCGCTCGCTCGACACGCGACGATGCAGACGACAGCGAAGACGAAGGTCCCACCCGAAGCGTAAGTCCTCCCTGATCCTGCACAGAATCCCTGTTCCAGTCCATTGACCTTTTCATTCTCGATCCAATCTGCTCACTACAGAGGTCATTCAAGTCGTCGCTGGCAAGCTTTGCGGCCGATCTCAACTCCGACTCTGACTGAGCTCCACCACTGTTCAATTTCACGTGCTTTACCATCGCTCAACACACTCTGCGAAGCCTTTCGTGATCTGAACCCATGCTTGCGGGACGGAATGATGCTAAGAATACAATTGCGAGCTGAGCACAGAGAGAAGATTGGATGCTGCAAGACATTGTCGATGCGGATTCAGAGTTCCTGACGACTTTGGTTCGAAAGAGCGCGCACTATGCAACATCGGCAGTGCCAAGACGCGTAGGGCTCGACTCGTGCGACGCCGCACCGGCGCCCTTGGCATCGACGCCCTTCTTGTCGTCGCCGAGCGACGCAGTTGGCGAAAGATCGGTAGGGTTGGTGCTCGCCGCAGAGTCGTCGTCCATCTGCCTGCTCTGGTCGATCATGAGCCTCTCCTGCTGCGTCATGTACGTTGTCCACTTGCGCGTGGGCACACCAGCCTCGAGCATCTCGTTGATCTCCTCGAGCGAGCGGCCAAACGTCTCGGGAATGTAGAAGTAGACAAATGTCATGGCAATCAAGGTTCCCACGCCGTAGATCCATCCAATCTGAGCACCGAGGTTGGCGTTGTAGAAGAGGTACGGCAGGGTGAAAGTCACGGCCCAGGCGATCACCCAGAAGCATGCCGTGCCGACCGACATGATCTTGCTGCGGTTCTTTCCGACCGCAAGCTCGCTCGCGACGACCCAAGCCAATGGTCCCCATGCCAGATTAAAGAAGAAGACGTAGATGCAGATCATGGCGGCGATGGTACGGCCCTGGGTGACGGTGATGACGCCCGGGTAGGGGAGGGACTCGCCCTGGGGCGGCAGGCCCTTGGTACCGATGCCTGCGACGACGAAGAGGGCGATGAACATGGGCACCGAGGTCCAAAGAATCAGAGGTCGGCGACCAAAGCGGTTGACGAGGAGGAATGAGCAGAGCACACCGAAGACCTCGATGACATCGACGATGATGGTGATGATAAAGGCGTCCTTGAGGCCGACCGCGGTCATGAAGTTGACGGTGTACGAGAAAATGAATTGAACGCCGCCGATCTGCTGGCCGATGAGAATGCCGAGCACGCAGATGAACTTGCGCAGTTCGACGCCGTGGAAGAGCGTGCCCCAGCCGCCTTTGCCAGAGAGCTCGAGCTCGTCCTGACGCGCCTGATGGAACGAGTTGTACTCGAGCGCGATGACCTTGTCACGCACGTCGTCGCTCTGGCCCTTGTTGACGCGCTTAAGCGCAGCCAGCGCCTTCTCGTCGCGGTTCTTCTGGATGAGCCAACGCGGCGATTCGGGGATGATGAATTGAGAGCCGACCAGGATGGCAACGAAGAAGAGGTTGAAAATGATTGGGATGCGGTACGACCAGGTGGAGTCGATGTCCTTGGTGCCCTGGGCGATGCACGCGCCGATAACCTGGCCGATGGCGAGCATGAGCTGCCACGACGAAACGATTGCACCACGAATGGCGGTGGGAGCGATCTCGGAGAGGTAGAGAGGTGTGCAGTTGGAGATGACACCGACACCGGCGCCCAGCACACCTCGACCGAGGGTGAGGAGCGCCTTGGAGCCGATGGTGACGAGCTGAAGGATAACACCGATCGTGACGAGGGTGCAGGCGCCGAAGAAACCGCCGCGACGACCGACGTAGTCACCGAGGGGGGCGGCGATGAGCGAGCCGACCACCTCACCGGCCTGCACGATCGAGGCGTAGAGCGATTGTTCGCTGGAAGGGATGTAGTATTCGCCCTTGTCGTCGAGCCTACCAAAGTCGCGCTTGAAGCGGTTCATCTCGAGGATACCGGTGAAGTAGGTGCCGTCATAGCCGTAGAGGATGGCACCCACGACGGCAAGGGCGCAGAAGAAGATGGGTCGAACATTGGCTTTGGAGAGCAGCTTGGTCTCGCCGACGGCGACGCCGTTGGGCGAGGAGGAGACAGCGACGCCACCCATCTTCGCGTGGGAAGGAGGATTTTGAGAAAGGCGAGCACCACTCGGAACGTGCGCAGTGATCCAGTCTGATCAAGGGCTCCGCTTTGCGAATCGAACGAGGGAGGAGAGGAACGAGGATAGGGGAACGATCTTTGCAAAGAGGAGATTCGGAAGTCCCTACGACCGGCAGGTGGTCTTTATATCACACAAGACGTGGGCGGACGCAGGATGAGTGGTATGGCGCGGCGAGACTCTGTCGGAGCGGGCCCAAGGCAAAGAGAGCAACAGGCGATGTTCGCTGGGCGATGGTCGGTCGTTTCGGTGGTTCGGTCAATTCGAGGCGAAATGCGCCTGTGATGCTCCCTGGCCAGTCGACCCGCAAACGGCGCAAGTGGAAAGCGGGGCAAGCTCAAGCTGCTGCAGCCGCTGCGGTCCGATGATGCGATGGCACCATGCCAGAGGCCGGGGTTGAGCTACAACTGGAGGCAGCAGCCAATCGAACAACTGCTCCTGGCCTGGCCATGCTGATGGGGCTGGGGGGCCAGCCGAGGGCAGCGTGGGGGTAATGCGCACAGAGACTCGCCAAGTGTGACCCTGGCAGGCATGCAAACCATGGCCACGGCGAGTCTCAGCAGGGCAGATGCGGCATGAATTGTGGGCTCAACATCGGCGGCTCGCTCACCCAAAGGAGCAAGTTCGGCTTGATGCCGCAAGCGAGCTTTGCTGCAATTCACACCTCTCTCGCAACCGATTCCTGCCGCACTTCACACCGACCTCCCGCACTTCACACCGACTTCAGCTTGTCGCCTTGCCTTGTCTGCCGAGATCAATCGCCCACACGAGGATACCTGTGTGAACGCAGCTCCACCGAATTGCGCCTGGCTGCTCGCTGTGAAGTTTGGTCGCAGATGAGCGCAACCTTGGAGATCCTTGCGCATTGGATGCGCGTCTCTGTCTGCGGAGTTGGTCCGCGTGTGGGCGTGCATTGCTCCGTTGCACCACCAATCAGCACGCTCATCGAGTGAACCGAGTCGCAAGGTGACGGCATAAGATGCAACCAGGATGCGGAACAAGGTTCGAGACGCTGCTCGACCCCTCGACTTTTTCAACTCTTGGCCATCGCACGCACGCACACAAAGAAGCGTCCAAGACCGGCCACCTCTGGGACGATCATGTTGAGTGCTGATGCGCCTGTCGTGCTTCCAATCCGCGGTTAATCTTTGCGGCAGCTCCACCCCGGCGAACCGCCGTCTCCCAGCCACGCCGGAACGATGGTGCGCGCAAGGTGTCAAGCGAGGACCAAATCCTCCGAAAATCCTCCGCTCTCGCATTCCGCGAGCCCACTCGACTGCGTCCACCCCTGCGCTTCCATTCTGCCCTGCCGTCTTGCCTCTCCCGCTCGAACCTTCGACGCAGAGCCAGGTCACTCGTACGTGCTCCCCAATCCTGACTACAACGGGTCCATTTTGTGATTGAAAGTGAGGCCGGTGCGTGCTCCTCATCGAAGGAACCGAATCGTCGCGCGGTGCGGAACCGAAGCGAAGCAAGACGACGTCAAGGTGAGTGCCAAATTTGCAACTCAGCTCTGGCAGCTGCAACCGCGGAGAATTTTGCGAGCTCGCCGCACTTGAGCCCACGGTGCGCATCTGTCAGATCGGTCAAATTCGTCTCTTGCGCAAATCAAATCTTCGCTGCCGGCAAGCCAGCGCTTTGCGTCACGAGGTCGGGAGGTCCGAAACTGGCCCTTTGGCGAAGTCGGCTAGGTGAGCGGTCCTCGACACCGAAACTGTGCCGCGTCGGCTCGTCCGCTCCAGCCTTCGGCACGCCGCTCTGTCTCCATCTGCCATCGGGCTTTCCGTTTCGTTGCGCAGCGGTCAAGCGGTACGTCACATGGTTGTTCCGCACCTCTTCTTTGCACCCTCAATTTGGCCAGGCGAGATCGCGATCGGCTGGACACTATCGAGCGATCGCAACCCTCCGCTGGCTGGTTATCAGAGATTGCGACCAAGCGAGCTCGGTTGAGATCGCCTCGTCCTCGTTGGAAGGCGCGTGGCGTTGGCAAAAGGCTCTGAGCCGCCACTCGCTGCCACCGAAACGGCAGGTTCACGGTGAGCTACAAGCTGCTCGAACTCGCTAATCGGGCCTTCCGTACACCACCGCGCGTTCCTGCGCGGGGCGGAACAGACTCGGCGAAACTCTTGCCTTAGCCCCTTCTCCCAACACCACGCGCTCGATTGATATGCATGCCCACCTCCTCCGCGCCGTGTGGGGCTTAGAGTGGGTCCCCGGGCGGACCATTCCGGCTGACCATGCCGGCGAGGAGCATCTCCGGTGGCAAATCCACCGAACGAGGTGCCCCGCATTAACGCGGCGCCGCTTCGTTTCGCTCGGTGTGGGGACAGCCTCGGCGAGTATGCATGCGGTGCTCGGCATGCCATCTGCGCAGATTCGTGGGGTCGACCCAACAAAGTTGACTCCCCCCGCGCCGCGTGGCCCGAGATGGAATGAAAACGACTCCCTCCTGTCCGAGCTTCTCCTCGCGATGTGTCACTCTAGCTTACAGGACCCTGACACGCCCGCGGCGCACACGTCTTGGCACGACTGCCGCCGAGCTTAAAACGAGGCTCTAAAGCCTCATCAGTTGCTGCATTGCAGATGTCGAACGAGAAAAGCAGCACAGATCATGTGCGAGCTGGGGCGGTGGACCACACCTTGACCATACCGTCTGCGGAGGCCGTGACGATCTCGGTCGCTGTGAGCGTAGTGTCGGGATTGGCTTCGAGCCAGAGGATGGGCTTACCGTGCGCAGCCGCGTCCTTCGGTCCAGTGGGGACGCGTTCTGATGAGAGCATGTCCCAACCTAACAAGCTGCCCTGCTCGTCGCCAGCGATCACGCCGTCCTCCTGTGTGGTGAGTGCCGCTCTGCACCGGAGCGAGTCGTGCTTGTGCCCCGAGTACGCCTGCAGGAGCGAGCCGTCGCGCGTGTCGAGCAGGCGGACCGTCGAGTCGAGCGTAGCCACCAGCACCGACGTATCCTGTCGGGATGGGTACACCGACGTGATGGGCGCCGGCAGGGTGTCCGACCTAAGCTCACCAGCACGTAGGTCGTAGCACCTCAGCACGCCATCAACCGAGCCCGAGTAGATGCGGTCGCCACGCACGCTAAGCGACGTGACCGCATCCTTGGCCTCTGCCATCTCGACGATGGGTCGCCAGGCACCTCGTGCGCGCAGGTCGAACACACGCACGACGCCATCGAACCCACCCACGGCCAGCACGCTCCCGTCGTCGTCCCTGCCGCCGAAGCGTACGTCGTTGACGCGGCCTGCAAATCCGTCAAACCGGCGCAGCACGCTGCCCGTCGCCACGTCCCAGACGTACACCGACTTGTCGCCGCCGCCCGAGGCGAAGCGCGTATTGTCGCGCGCAATGTCGAGCGCATGCACCTCGTAGCTGTGCTGTGCGTACGTCTTGATCCCCTCATCCGCGGGCTGCTTCGCGTTCCACAATCGGATCGCGCGATCCGATCCGCCCGTTAGCAGGTAGCGCCCGAGCGAGTTGTAGCGCACTACGTTGACTGGGCCCTTGTGCGCCGCGTACGTCTGCGTCAGATGGGTGGGCAACTTGACTGAGCTCGAGAGCGCAACTACATGGCGTGGCGATCGCGACTTGGAATGCTCACCTCGCTGTGAATCGGACGACTCGGCGTTGAGCGCACGTGCGAACCAGCGACCGACCGTGCTTGTGCGGGCGTTGTCCTTCTCGGCGCGTTCGGTAGGCGGTGCCGGTGCGGGCGCACGTACGGACGAAGGATCAAGACCGTTGGCACGCTGCTGTCGTTCCCAGACCGAGTCCATATGCCATCGTGCCAGCGCATGCGTAAGCACCGCATCGAATCGGCGCGCACGTGCGGCGTCCAGCATGCCGTCCTCGTCCTCGTCGCCGTCATATGGCAGCGCGAGCCCGTTGTCGTCGGTGCCCTCACCAAAGTCGAGCAGGCGGAACTCGTCCTCTGCCAGCGCCACGTACGCGCGTGCCGCCCTGTCGTCCGGCGGCGCCTCGTCGGTGTTCTTGCTCGAGGACGCGGCATTGCGCGCGAGCGTGGCGCGGAACTTGGCCTGCGCATTGCGCCTTGCCGCGGCGGTCTTTTCGCGCGCAGATCTCTGTGGAGGACCCTGGAGTGAGGCGGCCAGCTCTGGATTCGTGGCGAGCTGCTGGTCGACGGCGTGGGCGGGGATGAGGATGAATGCACGCGTGTGCAGCAGGTGCGGTGACGTCGAGAGCACGGCGCGCGGAAGCGCATTGAGAAGACACAGCTCGTGCGTCGACACTCCGAAGCGGATCGCGATGGCTGCCAGCGTGTCCGTCTTGCGCAGCCAGTACTGCCGTGTCTCGCCATCATCCCTGCGCGAAGAGGTGGGAGTGGGGAGTGATGCTTCGTGCGGATCGACCTTGCGCCGGTGCGCCACGAGCGAGTCCGCTGACACGTCCCCGTCCGCATCGTCGTTGGTGTTGGCTGGTTGTGGAGCCATATCGACCTCGGCCTCTGCGCTTGCCTTGGACGCCTGTCTACTCAGCAGAGCCGGCTTTGCCTTGCGCTTGTCTGTGTTACTGGCCGCTATCCTCTGTTGCGAATCCTCATCATCTTCCAGAACAAACGCGGTTCCTGGTGGATCTTGTCGTGCTGACTCTGTATACGGTGGTGGTGCGACGTCGTCATCTTGTCGAGCCAGTGCGGCTTCTGCATCAAACACGACCTGACCAGCGCGTGTTACGTCGCTTCGCGGGCCCTTGCGGAACGCCGCATGTGCATCTTCGCAGATCGGACAGAAGGTGGCCAGTCTTGCATTGCGCTCGAGGCACGCAGCGCATACTCGCCGACCGCAGCATCCATGCACGTAGACAGCGGCGGCCTTAACGCCGTCTGGAATCGTAGATGAACAGCCTAGGCATAGTGAAGACATCGTAGCGTCGTCGCAGAACACATGGAGGAGGTGGACAAGGATGCTAAGCATCAACCGTTGCGTGGCTGCATGTCTCTCGCGCGCGCGCCTAAAATTCACACCGACCCTGCAGATTCATGTGGAGGCTTTTTGCCGCTCAGGGTGCAAATGGTATACCCGCCAGGCTAGGCCACTTCTTCAAACGAGCATTGCGATGCATCTAATGCTGCGCTGATACATGCAAAGAGCGACTCGACGAGGAGAGGCAGTAGCACAAGAGATGTTTGCGCGATACATAGAGTCTTGGCTCACCGGATGAACGTGGCGTCAATCTGCTTGATCTGGGGCAGCAGCAATCGGAGCTTCCTCCTATACCCCGGACCCTCCTTCTTCTGCGCCGGGTTACCCTCGAGGTACACTGTCTCGAGATTCGGCATGTTGTTGGGCCCGAGCTGGCGGTCCACATCGTTCAAGTCCTCGATCCTGTTATCGTTGGCCCAGAACTCCTCGAGCTTACTGAGGTGCGCTACGTTTTCGATCTTGTTGATCATGTTGGCGCCGATGTCGAGTGTGGTGAGCTTCGTGTTGGCCTCGAGGCCCTCGATCTTGGTGAGACCGTTGTGCGAGAGGTAGAGCTCTTCGAGGTTGACGAGGCTTTCCAGACCTTGCAGTTTAGTGATGCGGTTGGACTGGATGCTAAGCACGCGCAGGTTCGTCAGCGTCGAAATACCGTCGAGCGAGGTGATCTTGTTCTTGCCCAGCCAGAGCTGCGTGAGGTTGGTGAGGTGGCCGATGTTTTCGATCGAGCGCAGACGGTTGCCTCCGAGTTCGAGCGATTCGAGCGATTGTGCAATGGGGCCTTGCAGGTCGTCGGGACGCACGCGCGAGATCTTGTTCTGCACAAAGTAGATGGTCTTGCACTCGCCCAGGTGCGACACATTGCTGATGTGGTGGATGTTGTTGAAGGAGAGATCGAGCGACTCGAGCTTGGTGAGTTGGTCGAGTCCAGAGATCTTTTCGATGCTGTTGTCGTACAGATCCAAGTCCTCGAGCTCGGTCAGGATGCCGATATCCTTGGCGCGGATCTTGGTGAGCAGGTTTTGGCGCAGACAGAGACGCTTGAGCGAAGGCGCAAAGCGCTGCAGTCCGAGACGTTTGGTGGTGGTGAGGCGGAGGTGGCCCAGGTCGAGCACCTCTTCGGTATCAGGGTAGTGGGCAAGCAGCTCCGAGTCATCTGGAATCTCTTCGGTGGGAGGCTCGGGCGCTTGGCCATCGGGTGCACCGCTGTGGTCGACGCGGACGGAGCCGTACTGGACAATGCCGCGCGTGATGCCATTGTTGGCCGGCTCGGGCTGATCCACGGCGCTCGAGGGGCCGGCCTCGTCCTCGGTCTGCGGATCGTCGTAGTCGTCCGCGGGATCAGCCGCCTCCTCTGCTTCTGAATCTGTGTCATCAGCGGTGATGTGCTTGCCGTTGGTGTCGGCGACGCGTGCTGAGGAGGGACCGCCGTTGGTCTGTGCCGAGGCTCCATTGGCGGTGCTGGCGCCTGGTTGCGATTGCTCCGACTGGCCGGAATGCGATGCTGTAGAGTCAACCATGCTGACTCGCTGCCGCGGTATGAAGAATGTGATGAATGAAGGAGCGACCGAGATGAAGGTGCGTCGAAGCGAAAGAAGATGGCTCGTGAGCGGCTGCAGTCTCTGGACGGAAAATCCAACGCTCAGTTGCGCAGTCGCCTGGGCCCTGGCTCCGCGCCGCGGAGTTGACGAAAAACGCACCCGCGCCCAAAGCAACACCCAGCTTGAATTTGCTCTCGCTGCTGCGCTCGCGCTGCACCGCTGCCTTTGCGCATCGTTTGAGCTCTCTTTTCTGCACAGCCAGGCACACGGATGCGGTTTTACAACACGCCGACAGCCTCACACAGTGGCGGCGTCCAGAGGTGCACGAATCATCGATTGTGTTCTACAAAAATCTGTCGAGTCGATCTCGAATGAGTCCGAGAAGGAGGGTATCAATCACCGACGGAGAGGTGGCGGCCGTGATGCTATGTTGAGGAGCCGGCTTTGGCTGCATACGAATGCTTGTCGCTGGTGGTGAATGGATCGTCGGCCTTAGCCACGATCTCGGCTGGGGACGCATCCTTGCCTTTGAGCTGCTTCTCGGGAGTTGCGCCGTTGCCGTTGCCGTTGGCGTGGGATATCGCCTGCTGCTTCTCGGCAGCACGCTTTGCCTCTGCGAGCTTCTTCATCTTTTGGAACTTTTCCGCCGAGATGCGAGTGCCAAAGAGGACGTCAAAGTGCACAAAGTAGGGTTGCGAGTAGTTGTAGCGAAGGCCGGTCATCTGGTGGTGCACGTCGTGGTACTCGGCGCAGTTGGGGAAGAGGATGTGGAGCGGATCGAGGTACCAGGGGAATGCATATCCGCCGTGGTCAGCTACAGTCTTGAGCGTGGAGAAGGTGAAGAGGAGGATGCCCTGACGGATGGTCATGAAGGAAGCGGCGTGGGAGATGACGGCGCCCGCCGAGTCGAGCAGAAGGCCCTCGACCGGGTGGTTGTAGAGCGCGCCAAAGGCGTAGGGCACGTAGAGGCGGTGGTGGTGCGAGTGGAAGTGGCGGTAGAGGAAGCGGCTTTCGTGGAAGAGGCGATGAAGCGTGTACTGCCATGCGTCCATGACGAAGAAGGCGAACCAGAACTGCGCGGTTGGGATGCCCCACCAGTAGAGCCACCAGGCGGCGGAAAGCGCGTCTTGGCTTCCGAAAAGCAGCTTGGTGACGCTCGCCTGCAACGAGGGGCCCACGACCTTGGCGATGGTAGAGCGGAGGAAGGTGGCGATGTTGATAATCTTGGCTGGATGGTCGGCAAAGGTTTGCTTGAGGCCTACGACATCATCATCGAGGAGCAGGAGGCCAAGGGCGGTCTGAATGATCTGCTGGACGACGACCATGACGATGACGCGCGTGACGCTGACGCGGTTTCGCTTGGTGACCTCTTCGGGTTCATGCAGGCGGTATATTTCTGTGAAGGGGAGCTGAAGTGTGTCGAGCAGGTGGTAGAAAAGCGAGGCGACCCAGTAGATGATGATGGGGAGCGCGAGGGAGAGGTGCATGTCCGAGATTCCGGGTACGACGCTGGGTTGCGCCTGGAAGTAGAAGGGCGTCTGGTTGAGCTTGGCAAGCCCCGTCGCCGTGACGGTAGCATTTGCGAATGCGGTCATATTGGCGAGAGTGTTGGGCGGGCGGAGTGTGCTTCCGGGCAGTGAATGAATGAGTGGCGCCGGTGTCGACTTTGAAGGAAGAAGCGACTGCTTTTATCTACGGCTGAGGTAGACCATCGAAGAGCAGAGCCGTGTCTGGTTTGCTTTGATGAGGAGGAGCGCTGTGTTGCAGGCCGTGTACTTGGTGATGGCAAGATGAGGAGAAGAAGGTACGATGCGTCGGTTGGAGCGAGCCAGAGGTTGACACCGACGAGGCAACGTTCTCGAGAGTGTCGCTCAGGGTTCAAAAGTCGAATTTCACAGTCTTGTCGAGCGCCGCATGGCACGGCCAAGACACGCCACGCTTCCTTCGCGCCAGCACAAAACACAGTCGGCAACGCTGAGCCCACGGCTGATCCTCACGTAAGAAATTTCGACGCTGACCAGCGACTGCAAGAAAAAGCAGACGAGGCGGCAAGGCGCCGGGTCGAACCGTGATTTGGCCGGCTGGCGAGAGCCGAGGCAGGCCAGCTGCAATTCGTATGCGCGCCGTCGATGCGTGCATGACTTGCTTGCTTTGTCTCGCAACCTCTGAACAGACAAACACTGGCATCAGAGTCGACGTCGACAGCGTACCCCAGAGCAGAGGATGCAAAGGATCGCTGCCGACTGCTAATGCCATCCACTTGAATCAAGCGTGGGCGAAATTCGGAGT
Organism: Moesziomyces parantarcticus; assembly: GCA_023212605.1. Classification (NCBI taxonomy): domain Eukaryota; kingdom Fungi; phylum Basidiomycota; class Ustilaginomycetes; order Ustilaginales; family Ustilaginaceae; genus Moesziomyces; species Moesziomyces parantarcticus. The sequence continues at coordinate 31,445 of JALCCF010000049.1, read as the reverse complement.
GACCAAGCGAGCGAGAGCTTGCGCTTTGCAGCCCTGACTCATAAGCCAGCGTCGGCCACATCTTGCGTGTGTGGCAAAAGCGTGCATCAAGCGCGCTTGTCGTTTCGCTAGATCGACCGAGGGCGCGATTCGCGTTGAATCTGGCTCCAATTTGTTAGAGCGCGTGTCTCTGTACAAACTCACCAAAAAGAAAGGATTCTCTCGTACGGGGTTTGTTGAGGGCCCACCCAGGAAAGAGTCAGAAATCGGACTCTCTGGCTCGCTCTCGGGTTGGAACGGTTCCGTGATCGGAATACAAAGCCCAGCGGATGAAATTCCTTACAATTTCCTCCTGCTTTGAAATGCAACCGCTCTCACGCAGCCCCCAGCGCTGCAGGAAGAAAAGGCGCTGGTGCTCGCGGTGGCAGCCGTCCCCCGGCCGGTCAGCTTTTTGAGCGAGAGGGAGAGGGAGAGAAAGGCACAGCTGGCTGTCTCGGTCGAGAGTGAGTGTGCGGTGCAGCGCGGGTTGGATTGGAAGCTCGAATTGTGGGATGGACAGACCGAGAAAGAGCAATCGCAGCCAGCTGTGTCCATCGAACGAGAGAGGAAGCCACGCTCGCTCGCCCGCCAGCCAGCTAGCCAATCTTCCAGCCCGGACGGCGTCGAGACGGCTTGCTCGTCGTCGGTCTCCCTTCTCACCGCTACATCCTACACTCCTCTCTCCTCCATCCTCTCTTCCTTTACCCCGCCGAGGCTCCGTCGACATGTCGTTCGCTCGCTCCGCCGCGCCCGTCCGCACCGCGCTCCGCACCGCCGCCAACCAGCAGCGCGCCTTCACCACCGCCAACGCTGCTGGCGTCAAGACCGCCGCTGCTGACGATGGCGCCCTCACCTCCACCGTCACCGTCGCCATCAAGGCCGGTTCGCGCTATGAGTCCGCCCCCGGTGTCGCTCACGTGCTGAAGAACTACCTCTTCAAGTCCAACCAGAAGCGCTCCGCCCTGCGTCTCGTCCGTGAGGCCGAGTTCTACGGTGGTGTCCTCTCGACCGCCCTCACCAAGGAGCACCTGCTGCTCACCGCCGAGTTCCTGCGCGGCGATGAGGAGTTCTTCGTCGAGGTTCTCGGCGACGTTCTCTCCAAGTCCAAGTTCGCTGCGCACGAGTTCAACGAGGAGGTGCTCCCCCAGGTGCAGGCCGAGTACGCCCAGGCGCAGTCTAACCCCGCCGTGCTAGGCTACGACAGCCTCCTCCAGACTGCCTACCGCCAACGCAACCTCGGTCACTCGCTCTTCGCCTCGCCCGCCTCGCCCGTCACCCACCGCCAGACCGTCGACTTTGCGCACGCCGCCTTCGCCAAGGACAACATCGCCGTGCTCGGCTCGGGCATCGACTCGGCCAAGCTCAGCCAGCTCGTCTCGGCCCACTTTGGCGAGCTTGCCGCCAGCGCCTCGGTCTCCACCACGCCCGCCAAGTACTTTGGTGGTGAGCAGCGTGTAGCCTTTGCTGCCCCGCACGGCGCCGAGAACACGCGTGCTGCCCACGGCCACTTCTTCGTTGGTTTCGAGGGTGCCGGCCACAAGGACGCCGAGGCTTCGGCCAACCTTGCCGTGCTGCGTGCGCTGCTCGGCGGCGAGTCGTCCGTCAAGTGGAGCAACGGTGTGTCGCCGCTTTCGCAGATTGCCGAGTCCGTCCCTGGCGCTCGTGCGGCCGCCTTCAACCTCACCTTCTCCGACTCGGGCGTCTTCGGTGCGCACGTCTCGGCACCCTCGGCTTCGGTCCAGCAGGCCGCATCCAAGGTTGCCCAGGCGCTCAAGAACGTCGCCGGTGGCCTCAAGGAGGATGCCATCAAGGCGGCTGTCGCCAAGGCCAAGTTCGAGCGCGCCACCGTGCTCGAGAACCGCACGGCCGCACACGAGCTCGTCTCGGCCCAGCTCCTCGAGGCCGGCAGCATCGCCACGCTCGAGAACGCCTTTGCCGCGCTCGACGCCGTCAAGCCCGCATCGCTCTCCAAGGTCGCAGAGAAGCTCCTCAAGTCCAAGCCAACCACCGTCGCCGTCGGTGACGTCCACAAGCTCCCCTACGCCGACGAGGTGCTTTAAATCCATCTCGAACACATACACTTTTGGACCGCTTTTCAACTTCATGTCGTCTCCCTCCCCTGCACGACTGCTTCTACAAGCCGTAAATTGAATCTGCCATTCTTCTCATCTTCCGTCCTGCAGTCTCGATGCTGAGAAACGAGCCTCGAGCGAGGAAGAGAGGATCGACGCTGAGAAGGGCGTGTGATATTGAGCAAATGAGCTGTGTCTGTGTCTAGTCAGACTGCCGTGCGAACAAGGGCCACTGCTCGCCGTGTACCCTGAGCCTATGGATACACACAGGCGGGTTGCGCGCCCAGCCATCGATGAACTGCCAGCGCGTAGCCTCGACGCCGTACGGGTAGGACGTGGCTTCATCGGTCAGGTTGAACGTCTGCAGCGTGTTGCCATCGGCTCTGTACTCGAACCACGCCAGCAGCAGTGGCGCCTCGTCGCCGTACTCGGCAGGCACTGCAGAGAGGAAGGGCTCTGGAAGCACTTTGGCCAGGTACTCGCGCGTGCTCGGCGCCAGCTTGCGGCGATACTGTCGGTAGTACTCGCGATCCGACTCGTCTACGGTGCCCCAAACAATCACGCGGCGCGGAGCCGTCCGTGCCATGCCCGGAAGCGGATGCTCAAGCACCACCTCGTCCACCACCTTGGGCGCGGCGAGGTTGACCTGGATCATCGAGTTCCACCCCGTCATCCAGCAGTTATCCGCACCCAAGCCGGCGCCGGGAGTGATGGCCTTGACCGGCTCACCGATGGGAACCTTGCGTCCCTGCGCCAAGTACGTCTTGAGGTTCCACACGCTGTTGTACCGATATCCTCGATGCACCGTGCCTTCTTCACCCACCCATGCACCGCTCGTCACTGCCGCCCAATCCACCCGGCCCGTGCGGTCGCGCGAGTATCGCTCGAGGCGATCCTCGATCAGCTCGCTCAGGAACGTCTGATCGAACGACTGCGCCAGCTTGGCGTTCACCTCGTCGTTGGCGTACTTTGCAATCTTGGTCACCTCGCGCTCGAGCTGAGCAAAGAACTTGCCCTCGGTGTCGTCCGCACGCCGCTTGAGCTGGCCGTCGATCTTGCGGTCCAGATCGCGCAGCATCGCCTCGACATTGTTCGAAACTGTCTCTTGGATCGAGCGCAACTCGTCCTGCGCCAGGCGCGACACTTGTCGCTTCGTCGAAGCCGTCAGGCGAGACAGCTCGGCGTCTTTGCGTGCTTCGACATCCGCCGTGATCTTGGCCGAGGCCGACTGCAGTCGCGAGGCGATCTGCGACTCGATCGACGACGAAAGCTCGTCGAGCCGGCTGGTGAGACGCTGCAGGTCCGCACGCAGTCGCTTGTTCTCGCGGTCCAGCAGCACGGTTTGATGCGAAAAGTCGCCGCCAGAAGGCAAGGGGACGGGAAGGGATGGGGAGACGGAGGCGAGACGCAAGCGGAGACCGTCGAAGCCACCACCGGATCCGAAGCCGTACGCAACAAGGATGGCCAGTCCGACGGTGAGCAGGATGCCAATATTGGCACGGAAATCCTTCCATGAGGTCGTCACGACCGCACGCCATAGCTTGCGGCCAACGACGAGGGGCAGCCACAGCAGCAAGCTGAGCAGCGCGCCGAAAAGGCGGGTCACCAGTTGGACTGGGAGAGAGGATAGCTTGGGCTGCGTGTCCTGAGGGCGAGAAGCCTCGGTGGGCTTCCCGGCTACCATCGCGATTGGCTCGTCGATTTCCGAGTCGGACGCACCGTCGAAGCGAGTCTCTTTGCCGCTCGCCGCGCCAGCGTCATCATCGTCGTCGTGCTCGGAGCCGCTGTTGGCGTCGTGCTCGGCCGACTGAGAGTTGAGGCTGGTGCGACCGCGGCCCCTCTTTGTGGTGCCGTTCCTCCAGCGCAGGTTGTCGATCCTGCCCTGGTCCAAGGCGGAAAGCGAGCCCGAGTTCCTACCCTTGCGCCTGCGCCGGGTGGGCGAGCCGATATCGTCGTCGTCGCCTTCATCCTCACTGCCGGGTCGGTAAGGTCGATCGTCGAGCGATGTGCGTGCTTTCCTCTGCGCCGAGACTCTGCGTGTGACGACAGGCTGCGGCTGGACTGGCGGCTGTGCGCGGCTGCCGTTGGCCTGGATGCGCGCCACCTCGCGCTCCTCCTGCTGGTAGTCGGTGAGGTCACTGCTGCCGCTGGAAAAGATGGAGAGCGAGGCGCTGTGAGAGTGGCTCACGTCGCGCGGGTCGTTGAAGGCGCGCTGGTCGCCGCGCAGTAACGACGACTGGTAAGGTGCTGGACTGGTTGTGCTGTTGTGATGCGAGGGCTCGCGGACGTAGTAGCTTGTGGAGGCGTCTTCTTGCTTAATGGAGTTGCTCATGGAAGCTCCGGCAAGCGCGTTGAGGTTGGGCAGCGGCCTGCGAGCCTGGAAGCTGGCGCCGGCAGGGCTGAGCTGTCTAAACATTTCAGGCGACAGCTGCCTGCGTGGTGTCGATGGGGCGGCGACATTGCGAGCGTCGGGTGTCTCTGATCTGGCGCTGATCCTTGGCGACCGCCGCGGCGTTGGCGTGCCGCGTGCCGAAGTGCGGGGCGGCATGGTCAGCGCTCGGGTGAACGATGCCCCACGATCTGATCCGGCCGACCCGCTCGAGTTCGTGGAAGCCGAAGAGGTAGCGGAGCAGGCTCGACCAGCGAGCGCGGAATCGTAGCAGTGCAAAGATCGTCCTGGTGTCCGATGCGGATGCGTGTCCAGGCCGATCGTCTAGAGAAGATGGTTGGAGGTCGGATGGATGGGTATGCGGGTCGACAAATTGCCAAGTCCTCGCTGTAGATGCGGGACTGCTAGCGGGTATAAAGATGCGGAAGAGGAAGAGCTTGAGTGAGGATAAGAAGTGACGAAGGATGGATGGACACTTTGGGTTGGCGTGTGTCATGCCGCCAATCACACCTCTCTCTCTACACAGCAACCACGCAGCAATCACGCAGCAACGTTGCAGCAAGCAAGCATGTCTCGGAGCTCGCGCTGGGGACCCCTTTCTTTTCCGCCTTCCTTTCTTCTCTCGCCTGAGCAGCGCAGCACAGCGCAGGTTCGCGGGGCTACAAGCTGAGCGAAAAGGTTTGAGTTTGTTAGACCGTGTCAGAGTCCCAAAAATCGAGCTCGAAATTGCTCCACTTGGCAAGAGCCTGAATTTTTTTCTTCTGGACAGGACCCGCACAGATCTCCGGCTTCCGCTCTTTTACCAGAAGTCGCTCGCGGTGGAAGAGCAACTGAGCCTTCAATCTGGTCCACTGGAGTCTGGCGATGCTCGTTTGAACACCACCACCATCGAGTGCACATCCACCATGGCCTCATCATCGACACTCAAACCACCGCAATCGGCGGCTCCGGCGCCAGCGAGCGCTGCGACGCATCTGGAGCTGCTGCCGGAGATCCCGCGTGCGAGCTCGATCATCGTCATCGGCATGGCGGGCTCAGGCAAGTCGACATTCACTGCAAGCCTGCACGACCATCTGCACGAGAGGGCACAGGAGCATCAGGATGCCATGGAACAAGATGCAGGAACGTCAACGGCCTCGTCGTCATCCGCCCGCACTACGGCGCCGTACATGGTGAATCTCGATCCGGCGGTGGGCACGCTCGGATACGAGCCGAATGTGGATATCCGCGACACGGTCGACTACGCGCGCGTAATGGAGCAGTACAACCTCGGACCCAACGGCGGTATCCTCACTGCGCTCAACCTCTTCACCACCAAGTTCGATCAGGTGCTGGGCATCTTGGAGAAGCGAGCCAAGGAGGTGGACCATATCGTACTGGATACGCCCGGTCAGATCGAGATCTTTACGTGGTCTGCATCCGGATCGATCGTGACAGATGCTCTGGCTAGCTCCATGCCCACCGTGGTGGCATACATCATCGACACACCAAGGACGACGGCGCCGGCGACGTTCATGAGCAACATGCTGTACGCTTGCAGCATCCTGTACAAGACCAAGCTGCCGTTTGTGCTGGTGTTCAACAAAACGGATGTGCAGGATCACCAATTTGCGCTCGAGTGGATGCAGGATTTCGAAAAGTTCCAGGAGGCGCTGGCAGCGGGCAACGCGACGGATCCTTCGGCAACTGTCACCCAGCACGGACTCCGGGCGCCAGCGAGAGACACGGATACAGAGGGAAGCCAGGGCTACATGAACAGCCTCATGAACAGCATGAGTCTTGTTCTCGACGAGTTCTACAAGAATCTCAGGGTAAGTTCACGACTCACATCGTATCAACGGCGAAGGTTCGAAGATGCTGACCCTTTCGCGTTGTGGATTGCAGGCCGTGGGCGTTTCCTCCGTCACGGGCGAGGGGATGGACGACTTTTTGAGCGCAGTGCACGAAGCACGCCAGGAGTACTTGGACGACTACCGGCCGCAGCTCGAACTGCTCGCCAAGGAGCGCGATGCGAAACGCGAGTCGAGCAAGAAGGAGCAGCTGGCGCGCCTGATGAAGGATATGAAGGTCGGAGGCAAGGGTGCGACCAAAACGGCGAAATCAGCGACGCGATCCACCGAAGATCTGTCGCAGCCCATCGACGAGGCGTACGAAGGCGACGGCCAGATCATCGAGCCGGTAAGTGAAACACACAAACACGCGCACTGTCGCAGCCAGGGCGCACGTTCCTGGGCGCAGAAGCCACAACAGAGCTTCGGGCGGAGATCGTGGAGAGGCAGAGGGGGCGCGGCTGGTTGGCTCAAGACGCGGGCGTGGTGGTAAGCATGCGGCGATGCTCCGCTCGCAAATTGATTCATGCCCGCCAAATGCCTCACTCGCCCAAAGGCCGCTGCCCCCATTGGAGACGTGCTGCTCTCGCCCGCCCCCACTGGCGCAACTCCGATACCACACTTGCTGACCTTTGCATTGCATTGTATTGCTTGTTGCTCTTGGGGATGGTAGGACTCGGACGAGGAGAAGCCACACTACGAATACCCCGGGCCCGACTACGATCGGGGCGACGGCACGGTTTGGCCTCGTCCTGGCTAAGCGAACAAAACATGCAATGGTGCCGAGCTATGACGGAGCACCGGGACGGGTTGAGTAATGCGAATGACAACTGTGCGCTTTGTCGTGCGCGTTCAACATGCAATGGGCAGATAAAGCATGAACGAGCGTGCCGAGCCGAGCGGGTCAGGTGCTACAATGATCTGCCCCGCTCGGTGAATGGAGGGGCAACTGCGATGGGCAGGTGGCAGCCATCGGGTTTCTAGACGCCGACGAACGGGTCTTGTGTAGTTCTGTGAGCTCAGCAGCTCAACATCGTAAGTGCATCGGAACTGAGCCTCTCGATACCACCTCGTCTGATCAGTCGATGCCCGATGACCGTACCTCACACGATGGAAGGGATGCGATGCTGCGATGGACTGAGCAGCACGTCGCAGAATGGCGCTCTCGCAGAGAGGTTGACCTGAAGGACGGCGCGCGCGGCGGTGCGGTGAGCTCGGAGTGTGCCTGGAGCTGCACGAGGCGTCCCGCTTTTGCATGATCAAATCTTGAACTTTTTTTTTGGGGGGCGTTCTTGTCTTTCATTAAGTGTGCGCCGGCGTAAGGCGGGGCGAAGCTGCGGATGCGAGCGGAGATCGCATTTTGGGCATGGCAAAGGGTGGAAGAAGCGAGCGCAGCAGCCGCGGCTTGTCTAGGCACCGAAGGGGGATCCAGCAGGACGATACGACGACAGGCCGAGGCCAGATGAAGCGCGGAGCCGACAGGCAAGAGAAACACGGGACTGAGTAGCGCGTGTGTGGAGAGAAGCCTCTCGGTGGCTCGGCTGAATTGGCGAGCTGGCTTGACAGTGCAGAGGTGCCTGGCGAGAGAGCGAGAATCGCAGAATCGCGTGGGGTGTGAAATTGCTCAAGCGAGCTGCTCGGCAGCAGAAAAAGCTGATTGTCAGAATCGAAAGAGACGCTCTCGAATGGCCGAACGAACAAGGCCAAATGCAACTGCAAGCTCAAGAGACCTGACCTCGGAAGGAGGTGCGCCATCGGGTCATCGGCGTCCGTTCATAAGTTAGAGGTTCAAGATGACATGGCGAGTGTGTGCGTGCAGTGTCACGGCGTCGCTGCAACCAGCTGCAGAGTCAGAAACTGGAGAAGCCATCACCGCCGCCAACACCGCAAGCGAAGCGACACGCTCTTTTCAGACATTGAGAGGGAGTCGGCGGTGTCGTCAAAACGTGGCGCCCCGACGGAATTCATACAAGGTGGCCACCTGTGCATCGCACGCGCGTCACTCAAGGCGACCGAAGACGCAACCGAATCAAGCTTTGTCGGCGTGAAAGTGCTCGCTGTCCATTGTGTCGGCTGAGAGACGATGGCCTTGTGCCTTAGCCGCAGCGAGGTGGTTTCGAACGTCGCTTGACCGTGTCAGGACGGTCTTGTAGGAGATCAAAAAGACGCTAGGCCCGAGCTTGTATCGTTGGCGGTGCAGCCAGAGCTTCAGCTTGCGTCCGCCCATTGAGCGCAGTCTCGACAGCCCGACGGCAACGGCCGTTGCGATCCTTCTCTTTGCTCTAGGCCATCGAGGTGTCATCCGTGCTGGACTGCAGATTGCTCATCTCCGCGGCGTGACCGAAATTTCAAAAAGGCCATGCAGAAAAAGAAAAAGGAGGGACGACGGCGGAATGCCAGTGTGGAGGAGACCCTGAAGACGACCCTTGAAGAAGCGCGGGTGGGAGAGGCACTTGAGCCCAGGCGTCTTGTACCTGCGATTCGGTGCCGATGGCTGGGCCCTCGTGCCCTCCTCGTGGCTCGTGGGTGGGCGAGAGTGGAAGAAGCTGCATCCCGCGCAGGCGTGCGTGCGTGCGTGCGTGCGTGCGTGCGTGCGGATGGAGAATACACACCAAATTTTCCTCTTCCTGCTCTCGTAATTGCTATCTTTCCCATGACCCAACGACGGCGGACGAGTTCCGACTGGCAGACGGGAGAAAGTGGTGGCATGGCATGGGCGTCTTTGGCGATCGCACGTAGGATTGGCAGCCGCGTCTGGCAGGCAATCGAAAAGGATCAGGCGAGAGGATCACAGTGTTCGTTCGCGTGCGTTTGCAGTTTGGCCCGTCCCTGCATGCGCTGCGTTCAATTGCCCTCTCGAGGCGTGTCTTCGGTCGCCTAGGTGTGCAGTTCCGCTCGCTCCTCGCGCCAATTCCGAACCGACGTTCGACAGGCCAGCAGCAGCACTACTGCTCGGCGCTCGACTCGTCGAAACCTTCTGACGGTTCTCCCGCCTCGCCCGTGACGATCTTATCTGGCGCCACCTTCACTCTGACCGTGCGGCGTGGCGGCTTCAGACCGCGCGGGTCCGCCTCGTTCTCTCGCCTTGTTCCCCATTCCGTCTCCGTCGTCTCCGCCTGTGCTTTTGTGTTGCTTGGGCGTGGATGGCCCTCGCTGACTTGGTCGGCGCTTCCTTCGCTCGCCTTGGGCCTTCCCGTGCGGCGGACCCTCTTCCATCGAATCTGCAGCAGAGGCGACATCCGCTCCCCTGCTGCCCTGCTTCGCTGCTGCTGCTGCTGCTGCTGCTGCGCTGCTTCCGTCGTGCGGCCGCTCCGACGTCTCGCAAACGGCTTCTCACTCCTCGTTATTGCCGCGCCCAACAGCCGCGTTGGCTCCCACGCCCGCCCGTCCGCCTGCCGCTGCCCTCCTGCGTTGTCTCGCCTTGGCGCGCCCGCCGCTCTGTCTCTCTCCCTCTCTCCCTGTCTCTCCAACTCGACCGCGCCGCCGAAGCAGTCCGTCTGGTCCAGGTCGCTGCGACTCGACTGCATCTGCTGCTGCGCCTTCTGCACGCGGTTGCATCTGCCAACTTTCGCTGTCGGCGTGCCACCCAGCCAGCCGAATTTTGGGCGGCTCTTCTCATCAGCTTGACTTTTCTCGCTTGCTTTTCTCGCCCGCCGCGCGCAGTCCGCCGCCCGCCGCTCGCCATCACGCCTCGCTCGCTTCTTTGGGTGTTCCATTGTTCGCTACCACCCGCCCCGTCGAGCGAAATTCCCTCCCGTCTTCTTTCTCGATCGCCCACTCACACTCACCTACACACACACGCACGCTCGACGCGATCCGCTGTCATCCACACATCCACATCCCCTGGCTCGTTCCGTGCGCATCGTCTTTCGTCACCAAGCACGCGTGTAGCCCCGCTTCTAGGAACTCACTCGCATCCAAGGTCTGCTTGCTCCCCACCATCCGCTCGGCCAGCTTGCTCATCGTCTTCTCGCCTCCGGTTCCATCCGCCAGCTCAGTCTCGCTTCAATCACAATTGCCTCGGACTCGGCCAACTTCCAGCTTCTCCTCATATCACAACGGCTCGACTCATCGTCGCTAACTGACAGCAACGCGGCGACGACACATACCCACACGATCCACCGAACGTCGGCTCCTTGCACTGCATCCAAACCACACCGCCATAGGCTTGCGCGGACTCTCATCGACAGGGTCCGCAACGCCCTTGTTTGTCTTCCATCACCCCTGACTCGTCTCTGTCACTTCTACACAAGTCGTCTCGCTCGCTTGATCGGACCCGTGTTGCACTCGTCGGTCTCTACAGGCAGCCGAACCTCGCATTCGAGTGCTGATATTCGGCCATAGCGCGCAAACACACTGCAACGGTCATCTTCAGCCTTAGCATGCCCGCAGCCATGAGCAGTCTCGTAGAGAGCACCATGCAAGACGCGTCCACCGACGCCTCGGGCAACAAACGCAAGAGGGTAAGTAGACTTGTCGTCGCACTCTTGTCGCCTCGAGAATCATCCGGGCGCGCACAGCCTCCGCGTGCCAAGCACCCCCGCTCCCCACGCCACACTCGCAGCGCTAACCCACACATCGTCCCTCCTTTGCATCCCTCTCAACCCCTCCCGACAGATCTGGGCAGCTTGCGAGCCCTGCAGAAAGCGCAAATCCAAATGCGACGGTCAGAACCCGTGCTCGGGATGCGTCTCCACCATCAAGACTGCCATGCTGCCCATCAACGCCACCACCTTGCAGAATGGCACCATCGACGAGGCGCTCGTCCAAGCAAAGGCGCAGGAGCTGTGCGTCTTTGACTGGAACCGCAAGCCTCGCGGTCCCAAGGGCAAGAAGGCCGCCTTTGCTGCCGCCTTTGGCGCAGACACCACCGGCAGCGTTGGTGCCCCGCGCAGCCAAACCAGCGCCGGCCCGGCCTACATCGAAGCCCAGAAGCGCAGCCTCAACGAGACGCAGAATATCAACTCGGCGCGCCAACCCCCCACTTACGACCCCGCCTTCACCTTCCCCTCGCTCGACAACTTGTCCGCCGCCTCCAGCTCCACCGCCTCGCCCGCCATCGCACAACCCTGGCCAGAAATGCATCCTCCGTCCATCATCGAGAACGGCGGCCCGCATTACGAGCTCCACGTGCCCACGTCCAACATGCCCTCCACCTCGACCGCCAACGGCTACCATGCTGCACCGGCCGCCCCGTCCAACGGTCGCCCAGAGCTCTACCATCGCGGATCCAACGAGAGCAGCTCGATGTCCGACTTCAGCTCTCATACCTTTGCAGGTCGCCACTCCGAGTCCAACACCTCCCTCTCCGCCTTTTCCCCGCCGCTAGCGCCCGGCCCCTCGTCTCGACCCATGGGAACCGATGAGCGTCCGCTCAAACCGGCCGTCTACGACTACTATGGCGGCGTCGACACCCGCATCAGCAAGGCATCCCTCAGTGCCTGGGACGCCCTGGCCGACGGCGCCAGCCATCCGCGTTCCAATAGCGTGTCGAGCTTGCTCCGTTCGCAAAACTCGGCGGCCACCTCCCCCACCGAAGTCAACCGCAACGGCGCCTCGCCCTCCCACTCCCAGGGCTCCGGCAGCCTCCCCGCCGGCGCATCGCCGCAGTCGGACGGCAGCGTCAATTACTTCAACGCCGCCACAAAGCTCTCCTCCGCGGAAGCCGACAATTGCGACACGCGCTACCACGACCAGTCGATGCTCATCAATCGTCTCAAGCCATACTACTCGGAGAAAGACCGCCCCTTCGTCGCCCTGGCTATCTCGCAGTTCGAGGCGCTCGACTCGTTCGAGAAGATGATTCCATCCCGCTACCTCTTTGGCTCGGCGCCCGGCTCGAGCGGACGCGATCCGCCGGCGCACGTCTTGCTGGCTCTGCTCGCCTTCCTGGCACATCGTGCGCTGCTGCTCCCGGACAGCATGAATATCGAGGACCTCGACCTGCAGGCCGGCGATCTGGTGCTGCGATGCGCCAACAACTACGGCAGGCTCGAGGGCGACGACCGCAAGCAGATGCTCTCCTTTGCGCGACGCAGCTGGTCGCTCGCCAACGACCTCATGCTCCAAAAGATCCGCAGCGGCGACGTGGACCCGCGCCTCATCATCACCGGCATGCTCCTCGAGATGGGTGCGGGCGAGGACGGCCTCAGCAGCAAGGGCCTCGTCCAGCGCAAAATGTGGCTCTTCCGCCTCGCCTATTGCTGGCGATTGCATCAGCTCGATGCTAAGCCCGACTCGGAGAGCTGGAACACGCCATGGGACGGTCGCGAGGTGCTGCAGAAGGCGCTCGAGATCTCGGGCGCCACCAGCGCCGACGATCCACGTGCTCCGCTTCCCCGCGCTGCCGATACACGCTCCATGATCAAGGACCCCATCGAACTCGAGGCCATCCGAAGGCAGGTGTCGCTCATCTTCACCGCAGCGTATTGGGTGCAGACAGCCGATCTTCAGGTGCCCAAATTTGACGTCTACACGATGGAGCTCGAGCCCGCCGGTGCAGACGATTTCATCCACCACGGATCCAACTGGACGCCCAAGGTGCACCCGGCCTCCAACGGTTATCTGACGCAAACGCGCGATCTGATCTTCCGTACGTACGGCCGGCTGACGCGCCTGCTGCACACGCCGCTCGCCGACATCTGCACCGGCCACTCACCCGAGCCGGATCTGCAGCACGCCATCACCGAGATGGAGACGACGCTCGACTGGTTGATGGAGCGCATCGGCTCGGTGACGTACGAAGGGCCCGAGATGCCGCTCCGGGTGGCAGCATTTGTGCACTCGCGCATCGTGGCGCTGCTCATGTACCGCCTCTTTATCTCGATTCAGGCCTTCTTCTTCCTCTTCCCTGAACGCACGACGGCCAAGACGGACAAGTCGCTGCGCATCGCCTCGACGCTAATGCCCAAGGGCGAGGCGCGCTCCAACTTTGAGATGATCGCCGGAGCCAGCGCGGCGCCCGAATCCGAGAGCGAGGACGACGGTGTGGCGGGGCGCGACTTCCAAGGGCGCCGGCTGCTGCCGCGGCCGCAGTTTACGCGTCATCCAATGAAGGCGTCGATGGCGGTGCTGTGGGAGACGGGAGGTGTAGCCAAGCGGCTGCTGGACCTGCATCGTGCGCGCGATGCGGCGTTAGAGCCCGTCGAGGGGCCGTCGGCGAGTGCGCTGCGGGCGGGCGAGGGCGAGAAGGAGAAGACGGGCAACGAGGTGGGCAAGACGATGGATGCGTCGCTGCGTGCGGTGCGATGGCCGCGGCATCTGCGTCTGTTTGCGCAGCACGCGTACGCGATGGCGGCCGAGGCGCATGTGGCGGGCGCCTCGTGGCTCGACACGTACGGCGACGAGAACCCGTCGTGGAAGACGCCAGCGACGTTTGAGCTGCTGCCCGAGTTCAGCAACGAACACATCGAGAGCGGGCTGTGGGACACGGGCGATGCGTTCCTCGAGCTGCTCGAGGCCATGGCCAACATGGGCAGCACGCACGCACGCAGCAACGAGGAAGCCACGCTGCGCTACCGCCAAGAGCGCTGGAACTGGGCCAAGCGATACCAGCAGCCGCCGAGCGGTCTCACCAGCATGCCCATTCCCAAGTAGACGTCGTGCGCCTTGCAATCAGCATCGTCATTTTTTCCCCTTCGAGTGCAGGCTTCAGTGTGAAAAGTGTGTAGAAGTGGCGAGCTTGTGTATGAGCGATCCCATTGGCGCACAACGGCGGACGAGATTGGCTTGTGCTGCATCCATGGCACCGGGTCTGGGTAGCGAGAGGTGCGGCTATCAATCTTACCAGCCCTTCGAACCAAGAAAGATGGGGACAGCAACAGACGGCGAGGCGTGCAAATGCAGCTGCGCTTTCTGCGACCCAATCGGACGAACGAATGGATCTTGTGACAGACTGCAGAGAGTGTGCGAAGGATGTATTCGGGATCTAATGTACAAGATGGAGGAGCAGCACGGTTTTTGTCTGTGGGCTATTTACAAGCCGAGACGACGTTCCATGACCGAATGCATGTCTGGGATGGTGGACGAGATTTCAGCTGTTTCACATCCATAAGTCACTGCGTCAGTAACAGCTGCTTACAAGCTCGAGAGATAGAGGGGAATGGTTGGACTTACAAGGCAAAAAGTCGCGAGGTTCGATGCGTTCATCATCGCCGTTGAGGATGTCAAGATGCACCTTGGAGATCGAGTTGGAGCTCGTCGTAGGATCAAATGCGGGATTCTAATACATCAACCATCACATCAGGGTCAGTCATGTTGCTCTGCCTTGTCATTTTCGAGGAGGCCCAACTTACGTAGCTTGCGATCTTTCGTTCCATGAGGATGTGAGCAGGGGCTCCGAGGCCATGCACGTTTCGCTGCATGGTGAGCTTGAGGTTGTCGCGCGTGGCGTCCCAGTTCTCGAGTCGGTTCTGAACAGGGTGGTGCGATGCGGTCGAGACCTGGTGCAGCACATTGGCAGTGCCGTGGCGCATGGTGTCGTGCACACCAGCATAGACCGGGTGCCAGGTGGAGGCATTGGACGAAGTCGAGGTGTGCGAAGCGTACTTGGGCGGCACCAGCGCATAGCCCGGCTCAGGCTGTGTCTTGGCTGTAGAGCTCATGGTGCAAGGTATCCGGTGCAGGTGAGTGTGAATAGCGGGTCGTGGACGTCGAGGATGGAGAGAGTAACGACGACGCGCAGTTTGATGGACAGAGAGAGGTGGAGAATGCGGGCCCGTGTGTTGCTGCGTTGCGCCGATTTGGCTGAGGCGAGGCGAGTTGCGTGGCCAGTCGATCACGAAATTTCAGACTATGTTAGATCCCATGAACAATCCGCGGGTATGTCAGCATGACACGATGAAGCAACCTCGAGTGGAGTTGCGTTTTCGAGCTGCACGAAAAATTGTTTCTCGCCCAGTGCAGTTGCAGGTTTGACCTTCGCAGCTGAGCCGCCTGAGTCCCGTAGCAAGACCCTGACACTCTCGTCGAGCCTCATCGCGAACCGAGCCTTTTCCTCCGCACTTCCATCTATACCACCGGCCAGCCAACATGGATCCAGACGGCCTCTTCGACTTCCTCGCGCCCGCTGAGGCGGCGCCGAGTCCAGCCACCTCGTCCGGCTCCTCGCCATCCAAGAAGCAGCGCAAGCGATCCAAAGCTGCCGCTGCCGCTGCCGCTGCGGCTGCCGAGGCTTCCAAGTCCAGCGAGGCTTCCACTTCAAAAGACACATCAATCACCCAACAAAAGAACGGAAAAGCTGCAAGAGATGACGAAGCTGCTGCCGCTGCCTCGTCTTCCGACGATGCGGCATCCGTTCCTGGTCCGTCCAAACGCCAGCGACGCGACGGCCCCGTTAAGCCCGCTCCGGCTCCTGTCCCCACCGTCGTCACGGACGAATTCACGGACGAGGCCACCCAGTCCATCCCCATGGAGGGCGGTCTGGCTCCTGCCGATTCGAACGATGCCGCTGCTGCCGCCAACGCAGACGGCTCCTCCAGCACCGATCTCGCCTCCACCAACGCTGCAGAGAAGAAGATGCACGTCACCCACTCGGTGCGCCACCAGGTCGCATTGCCTCCCGACTATCCCTACGTACCGCTCTCGCAGCACGTGCCCAACGACCCTCCTGCAAAGCACTACAAGTTCACTCTCGACCCCTTCCAGCGCAACTCGGTCTCGTGCATCGAGCGCAACGAATCGGTGCTCGTATCGGCGCACACCTCTGCCGGTAAGACCGTCGTCGCCGAGTACGCCATCGCACAGTGCCTCAAGAACGGACAGCGCGTCGTATATACCTCGCCCATCAAGGCGCTCTCCAATCAAAAGTTCCGCGAGCTCACCGCAGAGTTTGGCGACGTCGGCCTCATGACCGGCGACGTCACCATCAACCCTTCCGCATCGTGCCTCGTCATGACCACCGAGATTCTGCGATCCATGCTCTATCGCGGATCCGAGATCATGCGCGAGGTCGCCTGGGTCGTATTCGACGAGATCCACTACATGCGCGACAAGGAGCGCGGCGTCGTGTGGGAAGAGACCATCATCCTCCTCCCGCGCAAGGTGCGCTACGTCTTCCTCTCGGCCACCATCCCCAACGCCATGCAATTCGCAGAGTGGATCGCACACACCCACGCACAGCCCTGCCACGTCGTCTACACCGACTTCCGCCCCACCCCGCTCCAGCACTACCTCTTCCCACAGGGCGGCGAGGGCATCCACCTCGTCGTCGACGAGCGCGGCACCTTCCGCGAAGACAATTTCCAAAAGGCCATGGGTGCGCTCGCCGACTCCAAGGGCGAGGACGTCGCCGACCCCAACGCGGGCGGCGGGAAACGCAAGGGCCAGGTCAAGAAGGGCGGCGGTGGCGGCAAGAAGGGACCTTCGGACATCTACAAGATCGTCAAGATGATCATGGTCAAGAACTACAACCCCGTCATCGTGTTCGCCTTCAGCAAGCGCGAGTGCGAGGCGCTAGCGCTCCAGATGAGCAAGCTCGAGTTCAACACCGAAGACGAGAAGGAGATGGTCTCGACCGTATTCACCAATGCCATCAACGCGCTCTCCGAGGAGGACCGCGGCCTGCCCCAGATCGAGCACATCTTGCCGCTCCTCCGCCGCGGCATCGGCATCCACCACGGCGGCCTGCTGCCCATCCTCAAGGAGGTCATTGAGATCCTCTTCCAGGAGGGCCTCATCAAGGTGCTCTTTGCCACCGAGACCTTCTCCATCGGCCTCAACATGCCCGCCAAGACCGTCGTCTTCACCGCCGTCAACAAGTGGGACGGCAAGGAGTTCCGCAATCTCACCTCGGGCGAGTTCATCCAGATGTCGGGCCGTGCCGGTCGACGTGGTCTCGACGACCGCGGCATCGTCATCATGATGTTCGACGAGAAGCTCGAGCCGAGTGCGGCCAAGACCATGGTCAAGGGCGAGGCGGACCGGCTCAACTCGGCGTTCCACCTGGGCTACAACATGATCCTCAACCTCATGCGCGTCGAGGGCATCTCGCCAGAGTACATGCTCGAGCGCTGCTTCTTCCAGTTCCAGAACGCCGCCTCCGTGCCCGCGCTCGAGGCGGAGCTCAAGGCAGCCGAGCACGAGCGCGACGCCGTCAAGGTGGAGCGCGAGGATGAGGTGGCAGAGTACTACGACGTCAAGCACCAGCTCGAGACGCTGCGCAAGGATATGCAGACCGTCGTCACGCATCCGTCGTACGTCCTGCCCTTCCTTCAGCCGGGCCGCCTCGTCAAGGTGTGCCATGACGACCTCGACTTTGGCTGGGGCGCCGTAGTGTCTTACGAGAAGCGCCTTCCCAATACGCCGGGCAAGCGCGGGCCGGCGATCGATCCCAACGCGCCGCCGCAGAGCCACTACGTGGTGGACGTGCTGCTGCACTGTGCTGCGGGCTCGGGCGAAAAGAAGGGCAAGGATGCGGCGCCGTTTGTGCCGTGTCCCGAGGGCAAGAAGGGCGAGATGGTGGTGGTGCCGGTTCTGCTCTCGACGATCGAGGCGCTGTCGGGCATTCGCATCTTCCTCGCCAAGGATCTGCGTCCGAGCGAGCCGCGCGAGACGGTGCGCAAGAACCTCGTCGAGGTGCGCAGGCGCTTCCCCAAGGGGGTTCCGCTGCTGGACCCGATCAAGGATATGAAGATCAAGGACGAGGCGTTTGCGCATCTGGTGGAGAAGATCAAGATCCTCGACGAGAAGCTGGGCACCTCGCCGCTGCGTACGGACAAGGCGTTGCCGCAGCTGTATGCGGCGTATGCCAAGAAGCAGCAGGCGCACGAGGTGGTGGAGGGCATTGCCAAGAAGATTGCGGCGGCGCATTCGGTGTTGCAGCTGGACGAGCTCAAGTGTCGCAAGCGTGTGCTGCGTCGGCTGGGCTTTACGACGGCCGACGATGTTGTGGAGAAGAAGGGCCGAGTGGCATGCGAGATCAGTACGGGCGACGAACTGTTGCTGACGGAGATGATCTTCAATGGTGTGTTCAACGACCTTGAACCGGCGCAATGTGCGGCACTTTTGTCGTGCTTTGTGTTTGGCGAGAAGAGTACGACGCAGACGCGGCTTGCGGAGAATCTGGCTGCGCCACTACGCATCATGCAGGAAACGGCGCGTCGCATCGCCAAAGTGTCGATCGAAAGCAAGCTCGAACTGGTCGAGGAGGAGTACGTGTCGTCGTTCAAGGTGGAACTCATGGATCTGGTGCTGCAGTGGTGTCAGGGCGCCAAGTTCGCCGAGATCTGCAAACTCACCGACGTCTTCGAGGGTAGCATCATCCGATGCATGCGTCGACTTCAGGAACTCATCCGTCAACTCGTCCAGGCCGCCAAGGCCATTGGAAACGAAGGCCTCGCAGCCAAGTTTGAAAACACGCTCGCCATGCTCGAACGCGAAGGCAGCATCATCTTTAGCCCCTCGCTCTACCTGTAACTGCAATCAATCTATTATCCTCTCCCAACGTGTGTGTGCGCTAGGTGGATCGTGCAATGTCGACAAGCCGACCGTCGACAAGTGGCGATACAAAGGCCAGATTCATGTCGTCCGCACTCGGTTGTGTGGCCGCCGTGATATCGTGACGTAGCTGATCCATCTGTCCCTGATTGAGGTGGAATGAGCTCGACGCCACAGCTCCCTTGGCGAACGGTGTGCTAGCTTGCTTGTTCTCGTGCGTCGTTGCTTTGGGTTGGGGCAGATTCTGCAGATCGGCATTCTGCTTCTGGACGAGGCTGTCGAGTGCAGCGATGAGACGACGTTGGTAGCCGATTCCCATCTCGGCTGCGCCGGGAAGTGCCTTTGCTGCGTCCTCGAGCGTGCGGAATGCGGCACGAAGCGCCGTGGCGCGCGCGACGATTTCCCGCTCGAGCGCAGTGGGCTCGCCACGCGGGCCGCGCGATGCACCGGCCGCAAGCAGTGCCAGCGCCGCATGATCGTCGCCATCGTCCGCCGTCGCACCAAGCGCAATCGCCGCATCCCTACCATCGGCCTCATCGTGCGCAGTGGTGGCACCGTTGTCGGACGAGGAAGCACCCGTGTACAGCTGTCCATCCTGCGCTGCTGCGCGCGAGACAAGCGCAAGCAGCTCCCGGATCTGCGTCAGCAATCCCGATGCGAGGGTAGGATCAAACAGCGCGCTATCGTGGCCGCCGCCGTTCTGCGCATCGGTGCGTGTGCGCTTGGCTGCAGGAGGCGCACTGTCCGTTCCGTTGACACCGGGCACCGCAGCGGCAGTCGAGGTGTCGGATGTGTGTGTCGCGGTGAGCGGCTCGTTGAATCGGCGTGAGACCGAGTCGAACGCCGAGTGGTGCTCCGATCCGCCGATGTGAAGCGCGTCGCGGAAGCCGCCGGGAGACTGGTCGACCACCATGCACCACTCGCCCGCCGAGCCGGCGCGGCCGCGCTTGACGGGCGTCGTCGGCATCTCGGCCTCGGCGCCCGCACTCGGCTTGATGGCACGCTTGAGCAGGTTGAGCGAGCGTGCGCGTGTGATGGCGATGCGCGTGCGCTTGCTCAGCGTATCCTCATGGCGCATCTTGTCCTCCTCGGTCTTGACCACCGGTCCATCGGGACCCGGCAGCGCCGCCGATCCATTCGAGTCCTGCCCATCCTGCAGCCGGCGGATCTGCTTCATGCGCCACAGATAGCTGGCGCCGAGCAGGAACTTGCGCACGATCGCCGACATGAGCTGGCCGTTTTCGTGGTCCACGACAAAGCGGCCACGCGTGAGCGCGTCAAAGCCGTCGTAGCCCTCGGCGAGGTACTCGCGCGTCACGACACGGTACGTCTTGTCCATCTCGAGTGCGCCTCGGCTCACCAACGCAGGTCTGTGCACCTCCAAGTCGTATCCGCCCCCCGGCACCTCGGTGAGCGAAAAGCGGCGCAGCTTGCCCACATCCGCATCTTCCTGCTTGGCGTCCTTGGGCTGCGCTGAGGCGGGCGAGTCGAGCGGGTTGTCGAGCAGCTCGACGCTCACCAGCCTCTTGCCGGGAGGCTTGGTGGAGTCCCACTTGACCATCATGCCTGCGACCTGCGGGAACCTGCCCTCCTGTTTTGGATAGGCGGACAGGCCGTTTTCGAGTGCATCCCAAATGTCCTGACCCTTGAGCTCCTTGCACACGACGGCGTCTTCGAACGGCATGATCTCGAGCACGTCCGAGAGCGCGATCTTGCCTGGGCCATACACCTGGTCGCCGCGGAGGCTGCCGCCGCAGATGATGCAGCAGTCGACCTCGCGCGCATTGGGCGGACGGCGCTCGCTGAGCTCGCCGCGGTTGTCGCGCTCGCGCAGCACCTCCTCGTACGAGTTCATGAGCACGTCGGCGACAAAGTTGCCGAACGCCGACTCGTCGGTACGCACCTTTTCGCTGCGCACGTCCCAGGGCGTGAGGGTGTAGGCGACACTCTGGCCGGTCGACTTGCTGATCTTGGCGAGCAGGTCGTCGAGCAACGTCTTGACCGCAGGCAGGGATGGATCGGAGGCCTCGGTGCGGTATCGCTTGACGCTGAGGCTTCGGATGGTGCGCCTGCGTACTGCCGAATCGTCGCGCTCGGACAGCTCGAGCTTGAGTTCGGAGAGATCACGAAAATCGGTGCCGGACTTGACGACCATGGCGGCCGAGTCGTTTTCGGTGCCTGGCTCGCCACGTTGGAAGGCATCGCCCTCGTAGTGCGCTGCGCCGTTGCCGACGTAGTAGATGTGGTCATGACCGCCGAGCACGAGGTCAACGCCGTGGGAGGAGGCGTCGGCATTGGCGACGGCACCGACCTCGTTGGCAAAGTCGATGTCGTTGGGCAGCCGGCTGTGGGTGATGGCGATGACGAGCTCGCACGCCTCGCCTGCGGGATCGCGCAGGATGTGGCTAAGCTTGAGCGCGGTCTTGGCCATGTTGCGGTAGACGAAGCCTTGTGGGAAGTTGGGAACGGTGGCGATCCACTCCTTCTCGACGATGCCGATACAGCCGACCTTGACGCCGTTTACGGTGGTGGTCCAGGAGCGCAGCGTGCCGGCGACCTGGGCATCGTCGTCGCACAAGTCCTCGTCCCAGTTTGTGCTGCCGGCACTGTTGTGTTCCTGACCTGAGTCGGTGGCCTTGGATCGGTCTACGACGTTGGAGAAGAGCCAGGGGAAGTTGTTCTGTGCCATGAGGGTCTGGAGATGTGGATAGCCAAAGTCCCAGTCGTGGTTGCCGAGGCAAGCGCAGTCTACATTGAACGCATTGATGACGGGTACGAGGTGGGTGCCTCGCGTGACACTTGATTCGACCGAGGGCGAGTAGAGGTCGCCACTGAAGAGCACAAGACCCTTGCGCTGGCGCGCTGTGGCATGGTCCGACCAGTCGCGAACGCCGTCGGACGCCGGAGGCGGTGCGGGGTTGGCGAGATCCGATGGTTCACCCCATGACTCGCGGATGGACTGTATCTTTGCAGCAAACTGGTCGGCGCCGATGGTTCCACCGCTCTTTTTGTCGTTCTGACGTACGCGGTAGACGTCGTTGAAGTGGATGATTGGGAGTGCGACGGACATGATCGGAACTCTATGGAATTAGCGAAGCAGTAATAGAAAGAGTGAGGTCAAAAAGGTTGTTTCGACCGCAGGCATCGCCGCAGCAGAGAGGTGCGAGAGCCGGGACCGCGAACGTTGGAAGAGGATGATGATGATGGTGTTGGGCAGGGTCAGGGCAGCGATGCGAGGCCCAGCGTCAGGGTCCGTGCTGAGCCGAGCCAAGCGCGTCGCCGCCCGATGCTGCTCCCGATCCACAGGCAGCCACTGCAGCGAGGCGGTGTTGCTGCGATTTCACGCCTCCTCCGCTCCACACTCTCTCCTCCTTGCTCGTCATTCACTACCATCGACCAGCAGGCAGTCAGGAGGACGGCAAGTTGGAGACGAGCGAGCTACGGCATGTCACGCGATCCCTACCACGATTTTGCATCCGACCTCAAGAGCTCGTTGGCGTCGGCACGCTCGTTGAGCGAATCGTATAGGCAGCTCGTCGCAAGAAGCGCTTCATCAAGCGCATCCGGGGCAGGGGCATCGTCTTCGCGCCGCACATCGAGCGACATCGACTCGGCATACGATCGACTTTCAGATGCGATCGAAGGATTGCGGCAGGACGTCGAGGATGTCAAGCAGAGCGTGGCGGTGGTCGAACGCAGTGGGCCCGAGCGCTTCGGCGTGACGCCGGAAGAGCTGCGCAATCGTAAAGCCTTCGTCGAGGAGTGTGAAGCAGAGATCAAGGTAAGAGCAATACCATGTTGTAGCGTTCGGATGCGAGGAGTGCATCAGGTGACTGACGCTATCCGTGCTCTCACACCGAAAATGGCGTGCTGCATTACAGGCACTATCTAAAGTCGTCAAGCAAACAGCCCCCAGTGGACGCAGCGGCTCTGCATTCGACTCGGTCAAGATCGATGTGGATGGTGAAGACGAAGATGCCACCGAGGCATTCGAGCGTGAACAGCAACAGGTAAGCCATAGTCCTTCGCCCTGCATTGCCGCTGCCTTGGCTCATGACTGACTGACCTGCGTCTTGTCCACCATGCGACGCACGCAGATCCTCATGTCGCGGCAGGACTCGACGCTGGACAAGATCGGCACGACGCTCAACAGCCTGCGCAACCAGGCGGGCATGATGGGCCAAGAGATCGGCGAGCAGATCGAGATCATCGACGCGTTTGACACCGAGGTGGACCAGAGCCAAGGCCGGCTGAGCAAGGCGATGCGCAAGATGGACGAGGTGGTGCGCATCTCGGACGAGCGTCTGGGCGGATGGTGTGTGTGGATCCTCATCGTCGTCCTCTTTCTGCTTCTGCTGGTGGTGTTTTTGATATAGCGTCTCTCATCGTCCCGCTGCTTTACCGCACTATACCCCACGCACATGGCCATGCCCACGGACAATCGCAGCACTGTGACAGCACAGTGAGAGAATAATCGCAGTCGTGCCTAGCGGTCAAAGTGGTGGAATGGAAGTGAGTCTGAGACCGATGACCGATGTCAAGGGTTGAAAGGGCATTCATTCATTGATCGTACATACTGTAGTGTGGTTGCGGGTAAAATTGCGTGGCGGACCACCTCCACCTTTCGAAGCGGCCCAACAAGACTGCTCTGCTGCCGTGCATCGTGAGTGCTGCATGCTCGGCGCGATGCCACGCGACCACTTGACGTCGCTCCTTCCCATCACCACCATCACCTACCTCCGCCGTCTCTTCGTCTCCAACACCCGCCGAGCACTGACTCGTTCAATTCATTCGGATCTCACAATCGCCCTGGAGCATGTCACTCTTTTGACCTCTGAACACCGGACTCGCCATGGACTCTGCTTGCCTCTCGCTCTCCGACCCCTGATTCACATCCTGCACCTCGCCGCCGCGCTTTCGACAGCTGCAGCCTTCGCACCGACGACACCATGGCGAGCAGCAGCGGCGCAGCCTCGCGCGCACAAGAGCACGACACCCACTCGGAGCCCATCAACTTCCGTGCCGCGCTCGCGGCGTTTGAACAGAACAGCTCCACGCACGCTGGCAGCCCGGGAACCGCCACTCGTCGCGCACCTCAGACGCCAGCACGTCCATCTGCCGCCTTGGATCCCATCGCACGGTCTGCATCAACACCGCACAACCGCTCGCTTTCACACGGGCGCGCTAATGCAGCGAGCAACAATCCATTCTCGGCAGCCAATGCACCCGCCTCGCCGCGCGTGGCGACGGGCTCCATCCCAACCACTTCTGCGTCTGGCATGCTGAGCGCACCCTCGCCTGCTGCTATCGCGTCGACGTCGCCCTCGTATGCAACGGGAAGTACGCTGCGGAAGTCGGAAAGTGGGCTGAGTCTGCGCGAGCTCATGAACAAGAGTCTGCCACGCAGCTCCAACAGCCCCGTTCCGCCGAGTCGCAGTCGCTCAGGTGCAGACGATGATTCAACAACCGCATCCGCATCGGCATCAGGCCGCGCCACGCCCGCTATGGCTCCTCGCGCCATTGCGGGGCTGTTTGCCGAAGACCCTACCGCCGACGGACTGCAGCGCACGGCTAGCCCGGCCTCGTCTCTGTTCGGCGACGAGCGAACAGCGCGGCACATGCTCGACACGAGCCTGGATGAGCAAGACCACACGCACCCCATGTTTGCACATGCCGTCATGCCGCGCAGCACGCCTGGCTCGCCCGAGCGAAAAGGCAGTGCCTCTTCCACCGCCTTGGCGTCCAGCACCACCCCGCGTCTCCCGCCGCGCCCAACACCCACCAGTCTCGCGCCCAGCCCGACGCTCACCGAATTCGGCCAGCTGCAGCCCGCCGTCAAAGACAAGGCGGCGGTGGGATACGCCACGTATACGCCCGGATTCAAGCGCGGCGTGGCTACGATGGACGTGCAGAGAACACCACCGGCACTGCCACCCCGAAGCGCCACGGTAGGGCAAAGCGAGCGTTCGAAACCAAGAGAGTTGCCCTCTTCGGTGCCCAACAAGCCGCTCAAACCTGCACCTCCGCCACGACCCACCTCGACACCCAGGCCCGCACCGGACGGCGCAGCGAGGGGATTCCGCTTTGGAGCTGGAGCCACCGAAAGCACATCCGCACAGCCCGCGCCTCCACCGCGACCGCAGAAACCCTCAACTTCCGGTGCCTCAAGTCTCACAGCCAACACAGCGAGCACAGCCAGCACAGCAAGTCACAAGAAGAGCGGCAGCAACGTGTTTACGAGCATCAGCCTGAGCGACGAGGCGAGCAGCGAGTTGCGGCGTACGCTCGAGACCGACGTGCGCTCCGAGGCGCAGTTGCCGCCTCCGGCGCGCGGACGCCCGCCTCCCACCACACCTCTGCGCACCGCCTCCGCCGCCACTGGAGGCGTGGTGAGCTCGCTCATCGGAACGGCCGCATCGGCGTTGCCGCTGTTCAAGGCAACGTCGACACCAGCGGGGGCAGGAGGTGCAAGGTCGCTGGCCGATGGTGCGCCGTCCAAGCAGTACGGCGCCGTGAGTCGCAGCGGCAGCACGCACTCGGATCTGAGCGTGCGCCCGGGCCAGGCGGATGGCGCAAGCTGGATCCCCACGCGCGCAGTGCAGCTCGCCGACGCGCCCAAACGCACACCTGCGGTGCCAGCGGTGCCTGCGGTACCGCGATGGTGGAAGACGCCAGACGAAAGTGCACGCGCGCGATACGAGGCGCTGTTTGCAACCACGCTCGCCGACCAGGCGCGACGCCGCAAGCACAGCAGGCACACAGACGGCACCGACTCGAATGCGTCCACGGTGCGCGAGGACAAGCCGCGCGTATCGGGCGTGCAGGCGCTGCGCGGGTGGTTCGAGTCCGACGCCCCACCCACCTCGGAAACGGACGACAATACCACCGACCCCAAGGACGAGTTGAGCGCCGCAAGCGTGCGGCGCGTGTGGAAGCGCAGCCGTTTACCGCCGCGCTTCCTGGCGCGCGTGTGGGATTATGCTGTCCAGGCAGGGAGCAAGGACAAACGTGCCGCGCCTGCGCTTGGCCGCGAGGCGTTCGTGTGCGCACTTGCCACGATTGATGCCGAGCTTGCACGCCGCAAGGCTCGGCGCACGGAGCGCAGCGCCGTCCAAGCCGGTGCGGGTGCGGGTGCGGGTGCACACGGATCCGTGGCGCGAGAGGCGGGTGCACGCCGAGTGCCGAAGCCGCCGCGCGCAGCATAGAGGACCCGGACGGAGTAATGGAAATGTGACGACATTCAGGCGTCCGGATGCGTCGCTGCGACGGGCGAGGTTGTGCCGTGGATGAGATCTGTACGTGCCAGAAGTGGTGAGCAGTGATGTAGGTTGAACAGAATGATCCGAGGACGCGACTTACCTTGGATCGAGGTTTCGAGCGCGTCGATGCGGGTGCTCATCTCGTTCACTGTGGCGGGCCGCACCAAGACAGACAAAAGCATCAGTGATTGGACCACATTGTGAGCATTGGGGAAACATCTGGCACGTACTTCGCGCGGAGACCTGGGAGTTCATGTCGTCGAAGCGAGTTTCGAGCTGGCCCAGCACGGTGTCGACCCAGTCGATGAGCTGGTGCGGCGACGAGATATCGGCTGGCTCGAGCGCGGTTTTGGTCTCGGCGGGAGCGGCGGTGCTGCCAGCCGCAGAGGCAGCACTACTCGCTGATGACGAGGCGACCTTTGCGGGTGCAGCGGGTGCAGCGAGTGTAGACGTCATCCTAAATAGAGTAGGTGATGGTAGCGAGACGTCGAGAGCCAAGCTGAGGAGTTGATGTGTGCTTTTGACCCGCGCGAGTCCAACACCCCGCCAACGAATTTTAAGAGATTGTTAGATCCGAGGCGCAGGGGCCAGGACAGGGTCCCCTTTGTCGCTTCTGCGTGGAGGCGGTTCTGGACACACCGTGGGAACGTCGCTCAGCTCCCTTTCTTCTTCCTTCCCTTGCCTTGTGCCTTTGCACGCAGCCACAAAGCAGCGAGCAGGGTTGGCACCAAACCACCACCTTTTCTCTCAAGGATGACCGCCACCGCCCCAACATCGGTGCTCGACGAGCTGTGCTCGCCGTACCTTCCCTTTGATGCCTCGTCATCCGTGTGGTCGGACGTGACACCCGTGCCGCAAGCCGAGTCGTCGTCACCCATGTGTCCAATCCTATACAACAAGGAATACTCCAGTGCGATGGACGTCTACCGGGCCCTCGTCTCGTCCAATGCCCCCGCCACCTCGGCGCCGTTTGACGGGATCGAGCTCAGCGCGCGCGCACTCGCGCTCACCGCGCACCTCATCCAGCTCAACCCGAGCCACTTTTCAGTGTGGCACTACCGCGCCAACATCCTGCTGAATGCGACGGATCTCGACCAATGCGCTGGAGGACGTGCGGCGGTGCTGCGTGCCGAGCTCGCGTGGCTCGATGCGCTCGCGCACGCCAACATGAAGAGCTACCAGGTATGGCAGCATCGTCGCATCGTCGTGGCGGCGCTCGGCGAGCCTGCCAACGAGCTTCAGTTCGTCGCCGAGAACCTCGCACGCGATGCCAAGAACTACCACACCTGGGCATACCGCCAGTGGGTGCTCGCGCACTTTGGCGGGCTCTCCATCCCTGTTGCCGGGGAGCAGGTCGAGGAACCGGGCAAGGGAAAGTTCCCGCAGCTGTGGGAGGGCGAACTTGCGTACGTGGACGAGCTACTGCGCGAGGATGTGCGCAATAACTCGGCATGGAACCATCGCTGGTATGTGTGCTTTGCGCGATTCGGCGTCACGGGTGCACACGCCGTGACGGAGCGCATCGACGAGCTTCGCAAGACGATTCGGTTCGAAAAGGCGTATGCACGTGCATCCATCGTGGGTGCACCCAACAATGCGTCGGCCTGGACGTACCTTCGTGCACTGCATACTGTGGTGCCACACGAGCTCAAGACGCCGCTGTCCGAGGCTCTGCCGTGGGTGACGACACTCGTATCCACTGCCAAGGAGGCTGAAGTCGATGCGACGGTGGATATCATGGGTCGTAGTCCCGTACATGCTCTCGAATGGTGTCTGGACTGTACGGTCGAATCCGGCTCTGACGATGCAGAGCAAAGTGCCGAACAACTCGTTCGTCGACTCATCACGGTCGATAGTGTTCGCAAGCGCTTCTGGTCGTACCGTCTCAAAACCATTCGACGACAACTGCACTCGCACTAGAACCACGAATGCAACGTTGTATTAGAAGAGTTTGGGGGGACCTTGTGGGCCCCAGACGAGCTGGCGAAGATCTGTGAAGCAGTTTTTGGCGCCTGCTTGACCGAAATCGGCAAAGAGCACCATGTACGTGGCTACACCGCCGGCAAGGATGGCGCCGATGAGGTTGAGCTGATTCTGGCGCGGGCTGGGTTCGACTGCATCGTGCTTGGTGACACGACGGAAGAACTTGGCTTGCTGCGACGGCGTGGCTCGTTGAGAAGAAACATTGGCTCGTTTCGGCGGAGGCGTGTAGAAGGCAGACAAGATATCCGCCGAGGCAATAGGCGATGTTGGGTGCAGCGACGATTCAGGCGCCGTCCACAGACTCCCACCCGTCTCGCCTTGAGGTGCTCGAGGACACTCACTTCCATCCCCAATCTACATAGGGAAGCAAAGATAAAAGACCGTCAGTATCGTCCAAGCCTCATATTCCTAAACCCCCCGACATGTCCACCCAGCCCGCGCTCCTCTCTCCATCTCTCTCGCTCTGCTCGAAAAGAAAGGAAGGGGGATAGGAAGGACAAAACGTGTTGACCAACAGGAAAAGAAAAAGCTAGAATACATGGCCGAATCGAGACGGAAGCGCGAGAGAGAGACAGAGAGAGAGAGAGGGATGCGCTCGGGCGTGCGTCGAAAGGGGGATTTCTTTACATGCTCACATTGTTCTCTGCTTGCTGCTGCTGCTGCTCTGTGGGCACTCTGTTCTCCTCGGCCCACGTCTTGGTCCTAAGGCTGAGCGCATGGAGTCCACGTTCGAACTCGGCCGCGAGCAGCGCATTCACCGCGCGGTGGCGCTTGATCTGGGGCATCCCCGCGAACTTGTCCGAGACAATATGCACGTAGAAATGCGTCTCGCCATTGCCGCCGCCCTGGGCAGCCATGGCGGCATGGTGCGCATGCTTGCTCGAGTCGTTGCGGATGTTGACCTCGACCTGCGGGCCAAATTCGGCCTCGAGCTTGGTGCGCATGGCGGACTCCATGTTGGTGGACACGGCGCGTGTGGATGTGGCGTACGAGCGCGACTGCGAAGCCATGGGCGATGCGAGGGAGGCCGAAGGCGATGCAACGGCAGCAGAAGAGGCGACGGTGAGGGCGCTGGCGGCGTTGGGACGAACGACGACAGGGATGCGCACGCGGATGTTGGACGGCAGGATGTGCGCCACGAGCGTGTACCGACCCGTCTTCTTGATGCGGCCGAGCTTGTCGATGGCGTCGGCTTCGGGGCTGCTGGCTGCGCTCACGAGCTGGAACTCGCACGCGGTGTTGATCTGCGCCGAGGTGAGCCTATTGAGCTGCACGGGCTTGGCGTCCTGGCTAAAGTCGGTCTCGAGGTCGAACGCGCCGTTGTCGCGCAGGAATGCAACGATGTCTGCACTTGCGATGCTGCCCTGGATGGTCAGCGGCGGGCGAGGCAGGTCGGCGTCGGCAGAAGACGAGCCCTGGGTAGCAGCAGCGTTGACGGGTGCCGGCTTGTACTTGGTGGTGGTGGGTCGCGAGAGCACAACGGTGGGGACCGCCTCGAGCTTCCTGCGCAGGCTGAGCAGCTGGATGGCACCGAGCTCCTTGGAGAGGGCGTCGCGCGTCTGCTGACGGTGGAGCTCGGCCTGTGCGGACTCGAGCTGTGCCTCTACGGCGGAGGCGGAGGCCTTGTTAAGCGAGAGCTGGAAGGGGGTGGGGAGCGGTTCGTAGGTGGCTTTGTGGGTGGGCAGCAGCTGGTTGCGCATGCGACCGGGCTGGACGAGCACGATGCTGCCGGCACTACCGAGACCAGGCACCTCCTTCCTGAGCTTGACACGGACGAGCCTCCTTTGCGAGAGTGTGAGGGCCTGTTGCGAAGACATGAAAGAGGGTCAGAACATTGGCTACGCAGGCTTGCGAGGTGCGGAGCGAGGAAGTCAGCTTACGGTGTGTGCGAGGTCGAGGACGGCAGACGATCTCATCTCGTACTGCTTGCTGATTGCCGTGCGCCGCGCGAGAAGGATCGGACGCAGCGGTGTGAAAGTGATACGGATGATGGCGGGCGGCTCGATGGATCGAAAGCTGAAGTCCGCTGAGGAGAGTCAGCCCAGTCTTCCGAAAGGCCTTGCTTTTTTCGCAGGGCCTCTCATCTCGCATCGGACCCGCTAATCCAAGTCGATCTCGCGCGAATAAAATTTGGCACATGGACTCGCGATGTTGCATCGAAGCAAGCCAACACTTTTGTTGTCGGCGCTTCGGAAAGCGGAAGGCGGGCCTGACTTGGTGGCTGACTTGATCCGGCGATTTTTTCTCGGATTCTGCTCGTATCTCGGATCCAAACGGGCGCGCGGCAACGGAACGTGGATGTGGCGCTCTGCAGCGCCGGTTTTTTCTTCGGATTGGCGGCGAGGGCAAAGGCGAGGGCGACGGTGATCTTCTCAAGTTGCACTCGATCTCCACATCTGGCTCATCAGCACCAGCCAGCCAAGTTCGACGGTCGACATCCCGCAACCACATCCATCGCACCTATACGCACACACAAACACACACACGCACACATCTCTTCTCTGTAGACACCATCTCCGAGGTGGGAGCAGCGCTACCTTGATCATGCCGCCAACCCTCGCTCGCTCGGCTCTCTCGAGCGTGCCCAGGAGCCGCGCTCTGGCCGCACGAGCCCTCGGTGCCTCGACGGCGGCATCAGCGTCGGCTGCTAGGCCGCGTGCACAGTCCAGCTGGGCAGTCGCGATCGACCAGGCCAAGAATCTGGTGCAGGATCAACTCTCGCAGTTTCCCGCTTCGACCTCCGCCTCGCCACCCCCATCGTCATCCTCGTCGTCTGGCTCCTCATCAGCAGCCGCCTTCTTTGGCGCAGCTCCCTCTGCTTCGTCTTCATCGAGCGCGCCCAAGGCTGCTTCGGCGCCCATCATCAACGATCCGCTCTCGCTCGTGTCGTCGGAGCTGTCGTCGCTGCGGTCCAACGTGTCGTCGCTGCTTGGCTCCGGCCATCCGAGCCTGGACACGATAGCCAAGTACTACTTCCAGGCGGAGGGCAAGCATGTGCGTCCGCTCATCGTGCTGCTCATGAGCAAGGCGGTCAACGGCCTCTCGCCGTTGTACCCCGAGCTGCTGGCGCAGGCGCAGGCGTCGGCGCATCGCAGCGATACGGGCAAGTCGATCGAGCGCGATATGGGCATCAACGAGCCACTCTCGCCAGGGAGCGTGCTCAACGATTTCAACCCGCACATGGAGAGCATCGAGGGCTCGCTTCCCTCGTCGATCGAGCAGGACGGTGGCGCAGCGGCCGAGGCGCTCGCTTCGGCTACGGGAGCCATCCTGCCCACGCAGCGTCGACTGGCGGAGATCACCGAGATGATCCACGTGGCGTCGCTGCTGCACGACGATGTGATCGATGCGTCGCCGCTGCGTCGCGGTGCGCCGTCGGCCCAGTCGGCGTTCGGCAACAAGCTCAGCATCCTCGGCGGCGACTTTCTGCTCGGCAGGGCGTCGGTGGCGCTGGCGAGGC